>JAQFVV010012474.1:3363181-3560681 GCA_028023455.1 Epiperipatus broadwayi | reverse complement strand
TTAACTCTTTGGAAATATATTTTATGTTTAATAATCTTTTTAAATCTATCTAGTACGTAAAGGAGAAGAAATGGGAATAGGGGTTGTAAAGAAAGGTCACCTGAAAGTGTTATTAAGATTAAAAATAGAATTAATAATATTATTATCCTTTAAAAAAAATCATTTGATAAAATTCTCATCTGAAAAATTAATTTTACATTTTCAATAATTTAAATAATCTTTATATTTATTAAAGAAATTTTGATTTTTTAAGTTAATTAAAGCGTAGTGACTTTACTTTTGTACATTTTATCAGTAATTTGTAATAAATACAAAAAAAATAATAATCACCTTTAAATAGTTAAGTAATATTTTATTATTGGAACCCAAAGGTTTGACAACACCAATATATGTTATTTTTGTGACCTGAGTTGAAATCTTAATTATTAAACATATTACAATTTATATAAAGTTATTGTTTTTTTTTTATTTCCGTTTTTCAGATTGTTAAAACATATGAACAAGCAAATTACTTCAGACATAAATCTAATCGTAATCAGATTAAAATGCAATTGGGCTAGATACATATTACTAAAAAAAAATGGCAGTTGATAGACAACTGAAATTCAAAACTGAACGACAATACATTGTAAATTACATAAAAAGACACTGATGAGAAACATGTTTCTGAAATGATGTTGAAAAATTAAAACAATTCACAGAAGAAATTTAGTAAAAGTTAAACAGATATATTGCAGTGGGCTGAAAATGTTAAGTAGTGCATTCAATATACTAAAAAAATATATCTTTGCAAAGTAAAATGACCTTAACATATAGTGTTTACAATAAGTAAATAATCAATAATAAGCTACTAAGAATGAAAGCTAATTTTTCATATGTCATAGCATCGGCCGGGAGGCAAACCCACAACCATCTGCAACCAACTACTTGCTTGCAAGATGGATTCGATGATCCCTCGGCTAACAAGGTTTGACTAAAAGCTTGTTACTGTACTTTTCAATATGCATACATATGGATAAATGATGAATTAATATTATTTCCAGGAGCTTCCCCTTAATAAAAATGTAATAGCTACATAGTTGACCTTATAGCTCAGTAACAACTACTTTCCTCAGTGCTTCTTCTTTCTCATGCATCATAGCATCAGCTGGGAAGCGAACCCGCTAACCCGGGATAACTCTCAACCACCAATGCTTGACTAATATTTTCATGTATAAATGATGAATTCATAATATTATTTCTGGGAGCTTCCAGGGTAATAAAAAAGCTAAATCGCTAATGTTTCATGCACTCGATATAAATTTTTCTTGCTTTATTTTCTTCTGTAAATTAGTTATGAGTTTGAAACTATTGTTACATTTTCATTTACAATTGAAACTACATAATGTCATTTGTTTATATAGCATTTTTCAAAGACACTTTATGTTTAGCAATCAATTTACCATCTTTCTCAATTTTCACAGTAATTCTCAGTCTAATTATATTCTTCCATCCTATTTTATTATTGTTATTACTGGCATAGCCTAATAAGATTCCTCACATGGTTTAACTACATCTTCTTAATTATATATATATATATATATATATATATATATAAGATGTAGAAGATGTAGTTATATATATATATATATATATATATATATATAACTTATGTCTGTCTTACAGCTTCGCTCAGTGGGAGGTTACAGAAAGTTCATAACCTATAGAATATAAATAAATGAAGCAAGAAATACTATAAGCTATCAAATAAAATATAAACCTTATTTATTAATTAACCAAATAATAAAGGCTAGCAGAGTTTTATTTATCCATCTAACAAAATATAATTTCAATTTGATCTCTTCCATCATCCAGTTACACTCTATATTAGCTCAATACAACTTTGACAGAAAAGCATAACACTAAATAACTCTATTGTTCAGCACATCCTAATCTAAATAGCTGAATTAATATTAATCTAGGAATATAAAATTAGATCTCAGGGAATCTATAACAAAGTTAGACTAAAGAACTATATTAACCAGTAATTTATAACTCTAAATTATGATAAAATATAACGAAATAAATTGAATAATGTTTTACTGTGCTAGCAATTAGATAATGAAGGAAATAGGGTATCTTTTAATCTCACATCATTATCTAAATAATACACTAACTAGGCAACCTTTTCATAAGTCTATCAAGTGGTAAATATTTCATGGTGTGTCTGGATCAAGGAAACAATATTATCAGATTTCAGCATATTTATTATCAGAGATATAAAACAATGTACTTATTTTGTAATAGAAGTATGAGATGTGGAAACTGGAATACGAATGCACATAAGAATAACTCAAAACACAGTTTTAATAAATAAACAAATAATTTATTTACACTTAAGATTTAATTAAAGATAATTCGTTCACAATAGGATTATTTATCCTAATCTGTGGATCTACAAATAAAATATGTGAATATAAGTTTGGGATTATTCCTATTACATGTCACATCATTTATTATTTGCGCACTTATGAACGCAAATTAACAAGCAAATATGACCTGAATATTCTGACATTGAATATCTGGACTATCTAAACATTTCATATGTAACCCTGAATAAATAATCCATTGTATTATGGGCACAGTATACACTTTTGAGAGGATACATTATCAATTGTGGGAATAAAACAAATTAATACATTTGGCTATCAAGAGAGCAGCTTTCAATAACTTAATTAGATGATCACTTTTAATAACTACACTTTTCACACACAACAATAAAATCATGCTCATTCCAATGATTTGATGATTTCTAACTTATACAAAATTAATATGATGTGTTTTAAGACTTTTATTTCCTGATTTAAGTTTAATAATATTATACTTTTATATCCCCGATATGACTTACATTACGAGTGTGTGTCACACCCTAAGCAATAATAAAAGAAAACAATCTTTTTACACATTATCACTTTATCAAGGAATTATTAGACAATTATTTAATTTCGGACAATGTCATAGACTAACCAACAAAATCGGACACTATATCTTCTCTAATATTCAATAAAGAATTTAAATTAACTATTTATCCAACCACTGACTGAATTCCACAGAGCTATATTTTTTTTATGATAATACAAACTACACCATTCAAGAGGAATTCAAGCACATGAGGAGCAAATAAACTCTATAACTAATACTTCAACAACTTATTTAAATCTGAAATACACTATTGGTGTGGAACTTGTCTCAACACCGGGACAATAAGGAAACATCACTTAACTTCATAAATATCACTTCATAATATGTATGTATACAATCTAGAATAGACTCTACTCAGTGATTAAAATATATAAAAGGGGGAAAATCTCATCCCTACAAACATAAAACGTATCAAGAATAATTTCCTTTCCAACAGCTCCTCTACATATCTAACACTATATGCAGGTAGATAAATACACACAGATAAATCACTCATCCCTTCAATTCTTTTAGAATATGACAACATGCGAAATTTATATTGAGAAATAGTTGTAAAACTGAATGCTCACGATGTAAATCAAATAATTGCACAAAGTGGACACACATATGCATAAATAAGAGTATGAAAAATAATTCTTGAGTTATGTAATATGCAAACAATACGGTAAGTAAATGATACATTAAAATATAAACTTTTAGCTTAAATAGACTTCCATTTGTTTCAAATTGAAATAGTAATAATTATTATAAACGAGGTTTCTTTGCTGAGTCTATACGATACTTTTTTCATCTTTCATATACTCACTGTTTTGAAAGCCAAATTCTCACTTTGAGATAAAGAAAAAATATATAAAATAAATAGATATCTAAAAACAGTGAGGATTGCCAATTCCTCTAAAAGCTTTATGATAATGCTTAGCCAGAACCAGCACTTAAAATATCTCTGTCAGGAACCCCTGCCCAAACCCCTGACCATGGTTTTGTGCTTTGGCACTCCTCAGAGAGGTGTCAGGGTAGGTTCAAACACTAGATCGAAAAATACCAACCCAAAGCTAAGCACTTAGCTAAAAGTTATCTATTGAGTGGAAAATCTGAAATTTTCAGACATCTACATGTCTTCAAACCCAGCTATCCAACTCAAATAGCTATATGGGGCTGATAGATCTTCAGCCATACCATATGTTAGTAGTCATAGCAATATAAAAATGCATAAGACTTTTGGCAGAGACTATAAATAGTCAAAATAAGAGTCATAGATCAATTCATAGATCACATGACCCTATCTCTTAAGCTTGTAAGTTATAAACAGTGAAGATTGCCAATTCCTCTACAAGCTTTATGATAAATGCTTAGCCAGAGCCAGCACTTAAAATATCTCTGTCAGAAACCCCTCCCCAAACCCCTGACCATGGTTTCGTGCTTTGGCACTCCTTACAAGCTTAAGAAATAGGGTCATGTGATCTATGAATTGATCTATGACTCTTATTTTGACTATTTATAGTCTCTGCCAAAAGTCTTATGCAATTTTATATTGCTATGATTACTAATATATGGTATGGCTGAAGATCTATTAGCTCCATATAGCTATTTGAGTTGGATATCTGGGTTTGAAGACATGTAGATGTCTGAAAATTTTAGATTTTCCACTCAATAGATAACTTTTAGCTAAGTGCTTAGCTTTGGGTTGGTATTTTTAGATGTAATGTCTGAACCTACCCTGACACTTCTCTTAGGAGTGCCAAAGCACAAAACCATGATCAGGGGTTTGGGCAGGGGTTCCTCACAGATATATTTTAAGTGCTGGCTCTGGCTAAGCATTTATCATAAAGCTTGTAGAGGAATTGGCAATCCTCACTGTTTATAATTTACAAGTTTAAGAGATAGGGTCATGTGATCTATGAATTGATCTATGACTCTTATTTTGACTATAAATAGATATCTATCTTTAATAATATACTGAAAGAAAAATATATGTTTCATTTTCATATAAAAATAAAATCATATTTAAATAATAATACTTATCAATTTACCAGCATATCCACCATTAGTGAATATGCTACTCCTTGACGTTCTAGAAGTTCACAAATATTATAATTAACTAAACAAACATGTACTACTAAATAAATCTGTCTGACTCTCTATAATAGACATATATCAGTAACAGCAAATAATAAAAGAAAATAAGTCATCCTTCTTTTTAATTTAAAAAATATATATTCACTTGCAAAGTTTCTTTTCCAAGTTTACTGAGTTTATACGGAGATAAATTCCCAACTGAGTGTGTGTTAATAAGAAGATGAAACACAAAAAAACTCTTGTAGGGCAAAAACAGTTATAATTCAAATTTAATTTAGTAGTCTCCAATGTTCTTAGCAAAAGCTAATAGAGTTTCTTATATAGCACATAAATAATAAATTTATATAATGAACTGCATTTGTGCAATAATAATTATTGGATACGTTCAGTAGTAATTTTTAATTTAGCAATAGATTTTAATAGATTTTCTGGAGAGCATTAGTTTTTCCTATAATTTGTAAGCTAGCATATATATAATTAATTTTAGTCATTGCAAATTAATTGTTCATATAAAATTCATGATTCCTTAAGCAATAGTATTTTGTTTTTTATAATGCATACATCAATGAGAATGGAAATATTCAATACTAACATCCTTCAATCCGACTTAAGCATACACACATTCTATGAATAGTGGTAATTAATTAATCCTTTATAAGTCACATATTTATTCTTAAATAAAACATTTTAATTTTATAAACCTAAATAAGACAAGTCGTCATTCTGTAATAATATAAAGTATAGCATAATAAAATACATGCATTCTTTTTTTTCAACTGACTTTTATAAAAGTAAAATATAAGTTTAGCTAAGAAATAAAACAAATCCTGTTAAATCGTTCTGCATATGTTTCCATAAAGTATTATATAATTCACACACTTTAGTTAAATAGATTATAGAGTTCCTGCACTTTAACTTTCTTCTTAATAATAATAATTACAAATAAATAAAGTAACATAAATTTAATAATGTAGACAAACATTTTAGAATGAAAATAAATATGAGAGTGTTAATTTAAACATTTAAATTGATTCAAAGGAATGAAATTGATATACCTTCTTTTTATATTTTAGCCAGACATTCTAGTTGAAGATGTTCTGATAACTAGAGTTTTCCTATGACTTTTTAAAATTCACTTTGGAGCTTCAAAATTGACTTGACTTCTGGAAAAGATATATACTTGTCACAGGAAGAATGAACTAAGGCAATGATTACATGAATAATAATGAACAATTTTTACTAATGACTATTAGTTAAATAGATATCACTTCCTTCCATCAAAAGGTCATATTTTCATCCAAAAGGTCAACTCCACCCTTTGCAGACAGGAGTTAATTAAATATTCAAAAAATATTTTCTTGGAAAAAAAATCATTTTGACCTTCACAATTAAATCAAGTCAATTAAAACAAAAAAAATAACTTTTCACAAAGTTGAAACAAATGAATATTAATTAATTATTAAATAAAAATGGTTGATAATATTATTTGAATTGGTTAAATAATTTACTAATTCAAATATCCATTACTCACTTAAGAAAATATATTTTTTGCAAAATTATTAAAGATAATTACTGTAATTTAAATATTTTATTATAAGTGTAATATTGTTTATTGTAATTAGAATATGAAAATGAAATGAAAATGAGAGAGACATACATGCATGCACCTATACTACAACATAAATGTTAAATTATCCTGATTAAATAGAGTTGATATGGCTATGGGTTAAACCTATCTCACTGACTATAATATTAGTAAAAAGGATGGGTGTCAATAAATAATAAATCAGAAAACCGTTCAAACAAACACCAACACTATCTTATAAATAAATAAAACAACTTTCCATCAATCTAACTATCATAACAACACTTTCTGTAATAATCCACCCCCTTCCTTGTATTAAACACTTTATCAAATATAATAATAACAATAAATGCTTGAAAAATTGCTAACCAAAATGCACAGTTGGCCCACATATGAGTTTTTGGACCATTAATAGACAAATTTTAAAATTTTAAAGCTATTTCGCTTTTTTTAGTACAATGCAGTTATTCACCACTGATGCCACACAGTTTGATTACTTGTGCCCATTCAGAAAGTCACAATATGTATTATACCTTCGAAATCTACATGTGGTCTTATACAGCTAGACCCACATATGCACCGAGCATGAAGCGACATATGTTACAAAATGGGAAATCGATAACAATTCTCCAAAAATATTGTTGATTAAATATAAATAAAATATCTCTAAAGAATTATTAGAGGAAGTGGATTGAACTACACTTAGGTCAATCGAAGCCTTCCCTGTTAAATTATTTCACGATCGTCTGATTAACTATACATTGATCATTTGGAGATTTTACCCACTTTTAAGAGCACTCAAATGTTTTTCTTCAGCCTCTAGTGCCACTCTCATTCAAGACAATATTGTTTATTCTCCTTTTCTCTCCCAAGAGAGTGTTCAAATATGAATGGGCATTATTGTATATTAATAATTCAATAAGTTTGGACTGGAATAAAGGAAACAATCCAACCCCCCAGTAAGTTACCCCTGTCTAGCTCATTATATGTGTTCTTTAAGTCTCAGGTTACTAAGTGGGTTAGCATTTTGATTAAATAACTAACAAATCAATAATACTTCAAAACGAAGTAAAGGAAACGGTAAACAATTTAACTATGAAATATACTATTTATTATTCCCAGATTATTACATATTTCCATCCACCAATTACATATAAAATAACTTAATCCAGTTCATATCTCAAATAATTAAAATGTAGTATTAAAAAGATATTACCTGAGTAAATTTAAAATTCATTTAGAAGAAACAAATGCATATATATAACAAAAAAAATATTTAAAGGATTACACAATAGGTGTGGTGTATATCCCTACCCCACATTAATGTAATAAACTCAGAAATCAAATGTATGCAGCAAATATCATATAGTACAAAAAAAACAATTTAAATACAAAGGTCAATCTTGATAATATACGAGTAAATAAATAAAAAAATAATTATTTATATATCTAAGAAAAAAACTTTAATATTATACAAAAATAGAGAAGATAAATGAAATATAGAAAAAAAAACTATATACACTCATCTGAACTTGTTTTTTCATTACATTCAACTTTCACCAATACATGTATGAGTCTTTTTTTTCCATCAGGGTCAGCTGTTTCTCCTATGGCATTTTCGGGTTTGATGGACGAACAGGTGGTGCGCTGCAGCTAGAAGTCTACTCCATGATAGAGTAGTAAACTGGAACAAACAATAAGGCCTTCTCCTTGATTATAGGTCAGTGAATATAATTTTCACACACACACACACACACACACACACATATATATATATATATATATATATCACTTTCACATCAGAATATATTATACACCTCGGCTACATGAATACTTGCTTGTGACTAAAGATTATGCTAGGCACATAGGTCAAATACGAATTAAAGTTCTCAAATATGATTTTTTTTTTATTAAATGGATAGGGGATTCATACTGTTGATAACTTTTCTAAAATCCATTTAATGATCCTTCCATGTTTGAATGGCTAATTTTCAATTTTTTTTTCTATTCTTTAGACCAGCCGGATACAACTATAATTTTTAGCAAACAAATATCATTTCTCCTTTCTTTCTGCTTTATTATTTTCTGCAAGCATATACCATTCCATTGTTTAGACACGCTGGAACCAACTCTTATTTTAGCAAACATAAATTGTCCTATTTCTAGGACAAGCTGGAAACAAAGTTTTTATTTTCTTAAACATTTGCCATCTGATTGCTTTGGCGAGCTAGCCACAACTGAACTCAATGCCCCAAGTAAGTAACACATATGGCCCAATTAGTACAATTGTAATACCACCCTAAGAACTATTTCATTAGCCTATAATAAGACTATACTTTTACATTAATTTACCCACATTCTTTCACTTTTTATGTATTAAAGTACGATTTCTCTAATACTGTAATTTGTATAGCTTCCATATTGATTAATTACACCACCCATTGTGTTTACATTCTTTTTAGATAAAATTGACTTTTTGATTTTATCTTTATTCATGATCAACCAGAACAATTTTTTTTATACAAAACATTTTTCTTTTGCCAAAAGTAGATTACAATTGACAAAAGGTTTTTTTTCTCTTTTTTTGATAAATTAATATTAATTATCAACCATCTTATTCTAATAAATATAAAATTTAAATTCTAATAAGTACAAAATTCAATTCTATTTAAACAATTTTTAGGAAAAAAAAATACATTTCTATATACGTGTATCCGAACATTTACAAATGGTAATAAACTTAAATACAAAAAAAACTGTTCCACACGTAAACAAATGTTACAAGCTTAGTTTTCCCTTTATGATATAGATTTGCTGTAAGAATAAAATTATTAACACATATACTGCATACACTTGTACTGTGGGTATAATAGGAATATAATCTAAACCAAACCCATTTATTTATGTACTATATATAAGTACCTTCAAATACACATCTAAATTATGATTTAATATAAGATCTGTTAAAAATTACAATTTTAATATGATGCATTTTAGCTGTGCTGAATCTTCAGCAACAGCCATTTTGTGCATGGCCGTTATACATGGTCTGGCACAATATATATATATATATATATATATATATATATATATGTGTGTGTGTGTTTGTATATATATATATATATATATATATATATATAAATATGGGTGTGGGTGTGTGTGGGTGTGACCTGTTGTGCATTACTCATGAATTCATTATCAATCAATTTTACCATAAACTCTCCACAGTTAGAATTAAAAAGCTGGTGAAATATTTTTCTAACTTTAGCTTCTAATTTATGTCATTCACAATCTTAATTTCTATCCCCCAAGTTGTAAACCAATTTCTTTCTAATATTGGGTTAATCTTTTATTCAGTTACAAATAGTGGTAATTGTTTACTATACCTATTTAATGCTACAGACACTAACCCCATTTCTTTATTTTTATCTGATTGCCATTTATATTTGATACTATCACCACAGACTTTTTTTAAAATTGACATTAACTTTTGCTTTTTTACATATTTTTGTCCATTCTTTCAATGCTATTAATAATATGCCCATCTCATCATCAATTTTCATTTGTACACTTTACCCACTGACTTTTACCTTTGACATAGTTATATCCTCACTGTCTTTTTATCTGTTTATCATTGCAAACTTTTTAGACACTCTCTCATTATACATCTTGATTTGTCATTTGTTTTTAAAACGTCTGAAAAATTACCTTCCAATCCAGATTTTAAAACTTTTTTTTTCATTTCATATCTGCATTTATATTTTAAATGGTCTATTTTTTCAGAATAGTAACAAATAAAATATGTTTGTATTAAATTTCTAGATATTTTTTATGGCTTTGCCACATTTAAACTCATTACCAAAATATTATACTCTGTCACATATCTAAAATTGTCAACATAGTCTACTGTCACCTAATGAAATAATGCCCATTCAACAATGATTTTATATGTTATTTTTTTTGCTTAGTGGTATCTCTTTAAGTCTTACTTCTCTTAATTCTCCATAATAGCTGATCTATTAACATTCTGTTGATATATGTCTTGAATTTGCAATCCTTCACCAATGTTTGTAGAAGAAGTCATATTCATATGTACTTTCATTTTGTAACTGCATCCTCCCAAGAAAACAAAGACAAACTATAAATTTTAACATTAAATGCTTACAATATGTGTTTAAATTTATTAATACTTAGACTATTTTTTTAAGTGGCTCTGGATCACATAATCAATTTGTCACATTTATTACAACTTTTTCTGCCATCCATAACAGCATTGCAACTTTAAGTTTATCATATGTTACAACATTCATCAGCATGTTTTTTACATGATTCACCAATTTTTGACATTGAAATGTATTTTTATATAAAATATCATTGTCATAATGTTCTACATTTCTTATTCAACTTCAGCACAAAATTATACCACACAAATTAAGTCATCTTATTAAACTGCTTCACTTAATATTTTTAATTGTGTTTGTTGATTGTGTCACATAATATATCCATGGTCAACCAATCAATTAGTGACTGGACATTTTTGGTGTTAACTAAAGAAAGCAAAAACATAATTTAGTTGGAAAAATAGCTATATTGAAAAAAAAATGTTTTTTTTTTCTAGTATATAATTTAAATGTTATAGGTAGAAGTGGTTCAAACTCAGATATAGGAGCTTATAAAAATATATTAGATAGTTTGAAATCATTTTAAAATGATAATTTTATTATTTATTTGTTATACTTAAATGTATCATAATGGTAGAATAGCTTAATTACAGTAATAATTATTTTATATTATAAGTTTAAGATAATTAATTTTGTTTAAAATATTATTTGGAATGATAATTCAATTTAATTTTATGTTAAAAGTTTCCAAAAGCATCACAGAATTAAATGTGTATGAATATGTGTGCTTTCATAAAGTTAGGGAAAGAACACATTGTTTAATTTGTTAACAGAATTTGATACATCTAAAAGTAAAACAATTTTTCAGTGGAGATAATGTTAGAAAACTAATGAATAAAATTATTATTATTTTATTTTGGTATTTTATTTTTTATAAATCAATTTCAAGTTATTTAAATATTAAAAATTGTTTTATCAAAGATATTTAATTTTTAGATAAAAATATCTAATATTTAAGGAATTAAATAATTTGATATTTAACATAGATGACTCACAATTTTAAAACTTAATTTTACAAATCATATTGATGTAGTTGTGTAAATTAGAAAATTTGTATAAGCAGGGTTGACCAATGAAATCATTGGATTCATACTAGTATAAAAAGAGAAATTAAAGCCAGTCTAGACAGATTTCTCATATTAATTCATTGTGTTTTCAGGGTTTTAAGTGTTTTACAGATTTAGTTTGAAATTTATAACTATATTTGTTTTTATATTGTAACAGTAGTAATTTCTTTTAAATTATTATTATTTACTTGAAAATGTTGATTGAAAAATATAATTAGGATAACTACTGAAATAATGAATCACTAAACACCAAACTTCCCTGTCAGTTTGTCTACTTGAAACTTAGTTCAGAACCTCAATAACTCTATAAAACACAATAATGGCCACTTAAATATTGTAAAAGTGAATATCAAATATCAGGAAAATTACTGCAACACAACTGGAGTACATTTAAATAAGAACATTGTAATTTTATAGATAATATATTTGGAATCAGTGACTATTTATTTCAAATGACTCTATCATATTGCAATCCAGCCAATTTATTCAAGGTAATTAAGTGGAACTACATATTCATTAAAAATCTTATTTGTAATATTAAATTTGAATAGAGAAAAAAATTAAGACTGCACCTCTTCTTTAAAACTGAACTTAAAATATCTTATGATATGATGAATGGCTGTTTTAATATATAATTGATAATAATAACCTATATTTGATTAGTCTTTAAAGAAATCAAACTGTACTTATTTTTTTAAGAATGATGTATTTAGATACAAATTGAAGAAAATGATTTTGAATATATTTTATGCCATTTAAAGAAATTGCTACTGATAAAATCAAAAAAATAATTATATTTTAATATAATTTATTTGTAAATAATGAAATCGGATTCATCTTTTAAAAGGATTAAAATTATATCTGTAAATATATGCCTGAATGATATAATTGTCTTTTTTACCTGGAAAAGAAAAAAAATATTTAGTGACAAGATACATATGTTTTAAAAGATTTAAAAAAATCGTATTTTTCTTAAAAGAAAGAAATATTTATTTTAATTCATAATTATATATTTGCTGATAAATATATTAAAAAATAATTCACATTATGTAATGTCTGCTATTAATTATTTTACCTATGGAAATGCATGGAAATGTGTTTATTAATTATATTATATTCAGTGCAATATGTGCTTGATCTATACAATGGACATAAATGTAAGTAAGGAACTATTTTATACAAAATGGATTTTATTATTATTATATTACAAAAATATTCAATGCCTGCATAAAAGTTTTCAGAAAGAACTAAAATAAACATTTTATCTTACAGAATGTTAATATATTTTTACGATTTTTGTTGGATATTTACTGGATTTTAATGTTATTATACATTTCTTCATATGGTGCCCAGATAAATATATAATTGTGCACAGTGATGTTCAACTATAGATGGGTAATGGAGCAAGCTGCCTGACAAGAAAATTTCTAGCATGCGATTCAATTGGTGAGCAAGAGGAAAAAAATAATTTCTTACCTTTAAACTTTATTATTATGATTATTTTTTTTTAATATTAAGTTTTAACAGTAGTATTTAAAAGATTACACTTATTTATTTTAAAACTAATTTCTTGTTATAGTTTTAAGATAGATTAATTTTAATATTATGGGTATTCAGAAAGTAATTTTTGGAACAATGCAAATTTTAATGGTTTTTTTTTTTTTTACAGTATGGTTTTAAGAAGTGGCTCACTGTAAATGATCTAAAAGTATAATGAGATTATTGGTAATTTTTATTGTTATTTAGATTACATTTTAGCTTAATAATTTTGTTTCTTTTCTTTTATTTAAGAAAAGGTACATTTTAATTAGCATTTTAAAGTTAATATTTCACATTGCTTGAATTTAAGGCTGAACAGTAATAAAGTTATTATGAATGTTTTATGAAAGAATTGATAAACGCTGATGAATGTTTGCAACCTCTAAGGATATTTTAAATATTTATTTATAATGAGAATGCTTAAATGTGCATATATTATATAGCATTGTTAAACTATTAATCTGTTATTTTTATGAATGAGGTCTGCTGAAATACAGTAAAAGACATAATATTAATCTCGCAATTATATAATAACAAATAGATAAAATATATAGTATTGATGTATGTTTATTAAGATCATTTGTGCATGAAAACTTTTAAAAAACATTATTAAATGAAGTTAGATTTTTGTTGTTTATTTAATATTGTGTTTTGGAAGTTATTTTAGTATTGTGTTAATACAGTTTACAATGTCGAATAAGTTATTCAGTGTGCAAGATATAGGATGGTGGTCAGGACAGTAATAATATTCATATGAAATCCTAGATTAGGTATATGTTGAAAACTGTTGCATGTGAATTATATTTCCATATTTTAAAGTTATGGGGCTGTATATCTTTTCCATAGACAGTTGCATTTTCTTATCATCAATAAGTTCTGTAATAGAGCTGTGACTCCAAGCTCAGTTTGTCCAATGAATACAAACCTACTCTTATGATTTGCACTATATCCATGATGATATTATCATACTCTTTGAAACATCATTGTTATTATTCCATACCCTGCACTTTAATCATTATGTATCACCACAAATATCATCATAGAAGATAAGTTGGAAAAGTAATGACTAAACCATTTGAAGTATATAATTTTGTGAGAGGTCAAGATATAGTATATTGGAATTTCTTTCACAAATGGTGTTGAGATGTTTAATGATTGCCATAGTATATAATACAATAGAAGAAGAATTGATGTCCATACAAAATATCAGAGATTAATGCATATTCAAATGGAAATAAAGGTAGAGAATAGTGAAAATGAGTTTGGGATGACATGATGTATGAAAGAGTATGAAAATCAAAATAATACAAATGTCAAGCAACATAACTTATGGATAGTTTCTTAAATTTTATTATAATAATTTAAACCTAGTTAAAATACAAAAAATTATAAAATTTCCTCTTGAATATTTTTTGCATAATAGTTAATTAATTATATCCAAATATTAGAATGATACTTTGCCAAACTGCAAAGAAATTTTTTTTAAAATAATTTTTATTTTAAAATTTTATTTGGACTTTAAGAAATACATTTTAAAATATAAACTTCAATTGATGTATTTACATCATAGAAAATACATTTTATAGTAGAATAAGTAAAATATTACGTTTTTTAACAAAAAAAAATAGAATTTTTTTTTCTAACTATTTCCAATTCAAGTAATGAAATACTATTTTACTAAATGAAGGTTATATATTATCATTATTGTTGTAAGTTTCATTTTTATTTTATTTTTAAATGGCCAGAGTGAAGGCTATTTTTATTTTATTTCTTGTATTTATGGGTCAGATTTATTGTAAATATTTTTTATGTTAAATAATGTTAATTTTTATATATTTTTGTAAATATTTTTATTATGTTATAAATCTATTGGTAATTTATAAATAAACTTGTGAACTGTTTTTGAAATCTACAGTTAGTCATGCTGTGATTTATCTGTGTATTACTTATTTGATTTTTCATTCTACATGCATAATCCACAAAAATTAAAAATCTAAAATATTACTTGTTTGGCATATGATACTGAAGATTACTAGATATTATTTCTATTATATTTTATTAAGTAACCAAGTATATTATTATCATAGAAGATATGATCATTATTAATTATTTTGAATTGATACGACACCAATTAGAGAAATACTTGAAATTATCACAATATTAAAACACATTATATATTTTTAAGAAAGGCACATTAAGCAAAGAAAAATTGTATGATGTTTCCTTAAAATATTATTATATTATTTTCTTTTTATTGCTAAAATTTAATTATTAAATAGATTTTTGTTTTGAGAATCGTTAAGTAAATTTAGTTGCTTATTGTTGTATTTATTTTATAAGAGAAGTTAGATATCATGTAAAATCCCTCATCATATTTAACTACAATGTGTTAATTAATTAATTCCTTTTGTTATTATTTTGTTAGAAATGAACCTGATATGATGATGATGATGATGATGATGATGATGATTATGATGATGATGATTATTATTATTATTATTATTATTATTATTATTTATTATTATTATTATTATTATTATTATTATTATTATTATTATTATTATTATTATTATTATTATTATTATTATTATTATTATTATTATTATTATTATTATTATTATTATTATTATTATTATTATTATTATTATTATTATTATTATTATTATTATTATTATTATTATTATTATTATTATTATTTATTTATTTATTTATTTTGGAGAATTGAAAATATTCTATTGAAAAATGATAAATAATAAATTATTAGGCAGTGTTAAATGTCTAATTAGTATTTTTATTAAAGGAATATTAAGTAATTTATTGGGTATGTAATTTCTGTAATAAATTTATAAATTATATTTTAGGATTATTAGATGTGTGTGTCTAAGGACATGAGAGTATTCATAGTATTTGTGCTATATGAATTTGGTGGGGTAATATTATTGTATCTTTGGGAGTGTATCTTTAGAAATGCATCCTCAATGTTTAAGCCTGTGTATCTTACTACATGACTCATGTTAAAAGATTTTATAGAATGAAAAGATAACCATTTCTAGTAACCACATTTATGGAACTGACAAAGATTGGTGGCAGTATATTTTTAGAAAACCCAGTACTTACAGTGATTTTAAATTTAAAATGCTTGCAAGCTTCTGGGGGTAGTGATAAAGAAGACTTTATATGCTACCAAATTTCACAAGAAAAATATAATATTAGTAAAGGAAGCTATATATTTTTTTCAATATCAGGCAGTGAGATCGAAAATTTTAACTGCTTTTCCATTGTCTGGAAATCAGATAGTTCAACCTATAAGGCATAACTTACTGAGAAATATAGAGCAGATATCGTATACTATTGGTGAAGTTTCCAAGATATTAGATTTACTAGAGATCACAGAAATATCTACTGATAGTAAGATAAAAATGGTAAAAGATAATGGCAGCTATCTCTTATCTAATATTTAAAGAAATTCTAGTTGTTCATATAATATAAGGCCAGTAAAAATGTCTAATTACAGAAATAGGATAAGAATGTCACCATATCCGAGAGTGATTAGTCAGTTTAGTAGAGCTAGCATGAAGTTAAATCATAACAGTCAACCATCTACTAGTGGTATAACCACAATTTTGAAAAAAAAAAAACTATAGGTAAAGCTAAAGTTAAAGTCAATAAGTTAAACTAGGCAGGTCTTTGTATGTCCACTCCTATTTTCAATGACCCTTTGCTAAGAAAATCAGAAACAATGTGCTGTGGAAGCTTAACACTTTAGACTTGGATATTGATTATCTTGAACTTTTTAGTATAGAGAAATCACTCATAGCCTATCAGTGTCCTATCATTGCTTTAATTATTAATGACATTACAGTAGTAACTCTAATTGCCTCTGTAAGCCAAACTTCCATATTGTCATAGTCAACATGTAATAACCTGGTAAGAATGGAAGATAAAATATCTTTATTACCAGTAAAACATATTCTGGTTACTCTAGTAAATGGAAAGATGACCAAATTGTTTGGAAAACATGACTGTATTACCTTCACTATAAATAGCATTGAGTTTGGGCATGTTTTTTAATTATGGCTGGGTTAATACATGAAGCCATAATAGTTTCTAACTTCATGATTTGAAATAACTGTCAGATTGATTTTTGTAACAAGATTTTTGTTTGTGAAGATGAAAGATTTAATTTTAATTATGGCATGCACAATCTTTCCAATCAATTATTTTGCATTCATAATACATTAATTGATGTAAACATAAAGGCTAAAATTTACCATGTTTATACAATCAATTCAAAATTAGGGAATAATTTATATCAATTAATGTATGACTTCAAAAGCATCTTTCCAAAAGTCCCTGGTATAATAGAGGGATATACTCACAGAATTAAGTTGAAGTGTGATGATCCTTTCCAACAAAAGGTGTATCCAATTCCTTACTATTATCAGGACGAGGTATAAAGTCAAATTTACCAGATGCCTTATTTCTGATTCAACATAATCCAATATTTTAATGTAATACTCATAACTTTACAAAAGTTATAAATCAGACATGATATACTATTTTATTTTATATTGTGAAACTGAAAGAATTTTAATGTCCTATATATTTTTACAGGAAAATTAATCTCCCTATAGAATTATTTATATTTTGTACAATATTTTTTATGCAAATATAATTATTGACAAACAATAGGTTTGTTTATGTATTAATTTACATATAGTTCATCTATAATGGAACTAAGTATAAAACCAATTAAAAAGGGGTACTTAATCTAAAATTTCTTTATTTAGTAATACTATATTTATCTGATCATCATTGAAATAAAAGTGTACCACTTGTTTAATAAGTAATCTCCTTCATATAATTTTCTTCTCATGTTCAATTATATTATTTTTCTTTAACAACTTTGGAAACATACATTATTAGCATTTACCTAAATACGTTTCATATATTGAGGAACTTAATATCAGACAATGAATTAATACATAGTTATAAAAAACTAATATATAAATACAGATAAAAAATTATGTCAACAAAAGAAGAGAATCATGTTGCTATAGTAAGTTTCTCATTTATTATGCCTTTGAATTTTTCTTAATCCATTGTGAATTTTTTTTTTTTGGGGGGGATTATCAACTACTTTTGTCACATAGTCAGTTCATAGTCAAACCACCTGAATTCTTTTTGTTTGATAGTATCAATTGTTGATTGGAAGGTAAAACAAAAATAAAACACATTCTCTCATTCTTTCCAATAAGCAATTGGCTAGCTAGAGAAAATGTTCTTCTCTTTCTTTAGTATTAAATGCGAGATAGATAAATAAAAAGAATTTTTATTTGAAGTTCGATCAAATGTCATTTTATATAATCTTATTTTAAACAAGAGGTATATATCCAAACATATGCATTTTAAATTGCTGTAATTAAATTAAATAAAATTGTCAATCAATATAAATTTTATTTTCTAACTTTAATATGATGGGTTAACCATGCATTTACTAGATAATTAAATTTTAGTTATTTAATAATATATATATATACACACGTATATACATGCATTTATCATTTCAAATTACATTTATGTGACGATTTTACGTCAAATCTCTAACATAGTCATTAAATTATTATTGTCTCTAATTCAATCAGCAAATCAATACTGCGATTTTCTTGGAAAAAAAAAAAACCAAAGCTATAATTTATCAAATATAAAAGAATGACAATTCACTTACAATCTTATAAAAAAAAAACTATTTCTAACAACATTACTTAAATATATGATGCTGATGTTTAATTCGGTGATTACTTTGTAATTTTTTATGTTTATTTTTTAATTTTCGCAAATCTGAAATAAATTGTTGAAGCAAAATATTTCTAATAAGCAATTTTACATTAGAAGTAAAGAAATCAATATATATATATCATGCATAATTTTATAAGTATTTTGCAGTTAAAATCTAATTTGAATATTTGGAAAAGCAGAGTAACATAAAATGGCATTGGGAGTAAATAGAAATATTCAAATAAACGCATATCGAAATTGAAGTTTTATGTTAACTTAAAAAAACATCATATAATTCAAAGGTTTAAGACGTGTATTAAAGCAAAGTTAGAGAGGTAAAAATGTAATAAATAATGATTTTATTTTAGTTTAAATTTTTTCATGGTTAAAAATACACATCATTATGCAAAATGATATTATTAGAACAATTTTTCCATATATTTGAAACATTATTGAAATCTAGCAGCCAGTTTTACTCTTTTTTCTTTACTTTTTTTAATTTTTCTCATCTGTTGGTATTTCTCATCAGTTATATACAGTTTCTTTTATTAGTTTTGTCTGATATTTTTATCTAGTTTTGGACTAAAAATAAATATTAAATGTTAATTAAATTATGCTAATTTGCAATGCTGCATCATTTGTTTGGATTAACTGTTATTTTTCTAAGTGGCACTACACATTTCCTAAATATCTGTCTTTGTATATTGGATAATTTCCATACTCTAATATTAATTATTAAATGTTTTTTTTAGAAAAAAAAACAAATTTATTTCAATTTTCCAACTATATTTAATTGTATTAGTAAAAGCACTCAGGTTAGTATATGTACAACAATTCAAGAGGGTATTATTCTCCTCTCTCCTTCAGGTATTACTATCCTGACCAGAGTATTAATTTGAGAATTGAACCTGAAACCTTTGAATCTTGATTGAGTTTTGTTTTAGCATTCTAACTGATTGAGCCATCCCGATAAAGGCAAAAATCAGTAGAAATTTCATATACTTTTCTATGAGGATCCTCTTCATTTCCACACTTTTACTTAAGAGCAAAGTTGGTTAGTGATTTCAATACATTATGTATAATCAAACTAGATTGACTTATGGGATTAACCACCACTGAAATGTGAATAGCTTCTTGTAATTTTCATTTTTGTACCTTTTCATCTCTAACCAACATTTTTGTATTTTCCCAATTGAACTTATATTCACTGGTACATACATGATCTGTTACCGTAGAGCAATCAGTAATCTCTCTTCTAATGATAACTTTGTGCTCTTGCAATTGTTTTTCAATGGAGTCACTGGTCTCCCAAATATAATTTCTTTCATACTTACATGGTATTTTATAGATGCATGTTTTGTTTTTCAGCATTTCAAATTTAGGCTTTGTACATATTAGAATTGCATATAGTGTATTATGAGCCTGGAAAGGTATTCTGTGATGGCAGATTATTCTTAATATGTCTACTAATTTTGGTTATATGTGGAAATATTGCAATACCAATAATTGTTATTAAATCATTGAGCAACTAACTTTAAACTTTCTCCCTCTAATTTTCTCCAGTTAAAATCATTTCAGGAAACTTATTTCCATTAAATTAATTAATAGAAAAATCATATTTAGTTTTGTACCTCATATTATAAAGTTATATTTTAAATGATTGAAATTATTTTATAAGTTAGGTATCTTATTATTATCTCCAATTTAAAAGTGCCCTCATAATTATTTCTGAAAAAATAATATACTTTATTAAATCATTTAAGCAAAATATATCATAATTTATGTAAACCAAATAATACCTTAAAAGAAAATTAGCATTTATAGATTTCATACATATATATTTTCATCTGTGTCAATAAAATATTAAAATTGTGATGTACAATTTATTATGATATATGTTGTCAATCTTCACTAGAAGTGAGTTTGATCTTCAATGTCCCATGTATGTTAATTAAAAGACAGTCTTATTTTGTAATTATCGATGATGAACTATTTAATAACTTACTAATACATAAAATATTTGGAAAGGGTGGAAAACAATTTATATTTTTGTTTTGCCTTTATATTATAATTTATGATCCATTCATTAATGGCCTAAGGTTTCTAGGGACTTTCTATTATGTCAGGGAGCTGATTATTAAAATAATCAGAAATTAAGTTATTATTTTCATTAGTGATACATTATCTATCTGTCTGTCTATCTATCTATCTATCTATCTATCTATCTATCTATCTATCTATCTATCTATCTATCTATCTATCTATCTATCTATCTATCTATCTATCTATCTATCTATCTATCTATCTATCTATCTATCTATCTATCTATCTATCTATCTATCTATCTATCTATCTATCTATCTATCCATCTATCTATCTATCTATCTATCTATCTATCTATCTATCTATCTATCTATCTATCTATCTATCTATCTATCTATCTATCTATCTATCTATCTATCTATCTATCTATCTATCTATCTATCTATCTATCTATCTATCTATCTCTCTCTCCATCTATCTATCTATCTATCTATAGCTACAACCATTCATTTATTATTATTGTTCTAGCTTTGCTACATACCTCTCAGGACCTTTGGAAGTTTAAATATGACCAGTCCAAACCATAGCTCTCCATTAAGAGTGGATATATTTATCACTCAGAATATTTTCCAGGCAATGCCATTAAGATGGGCATGGGAAGTCCAGCACATCAAATCTATTATTATTATTACTATTCAGAGACATGTTTTGGCTGGAGAGCTAGCATTTCTCATCATCTAGCTGTATTTACTAGGAATTTCCTTTAGCAAAGCCACACAAAGGTTTATAACAGACTTCATTTGTTCTTTTGTTGCAATCTATAATAGCATACTTCCTTCCTAATTTTATATCTTTATTTGGCAAACCTGAAATGTTCTCTGCCATAAAAGCACCTCCTTCACCAACCAACCCAATAATTAGTTAAATCTAACTATATAATTGTCAATTATTCATTTAAGAACTATTTTGCTTTCCACACTCATTATAGACAACTGATTTAAATGCAATAGTGTTTTAAATACACTCGCTCATGTCTTGTTATTTATATATAGAATAGATTTATTTATAATCTCTTAAAGAGAGCTAATGATATTTTATTGCTGATTGGTTCTTGACAGACCAATTAACAAATTTTTACATTGTTATCAAAGCCACATCAAAACGAATTCAAGAAATATAATAACCTAATTGCATAAACAAAACCCAACTTATTTTGTATTAACAATAGCACAATTTCTTAAAAAATTCCTGTAATATTATTATTTTAAATTAGCTTAGTTTGTCATCACTCCGAATCTCTAATATTAACCACCCTATTTATTTATAATATTTCTTTGATTTAAATTCTCTTCTTTGTAATGTTGCCAGAAAGAATTGCAATTATTATGATTCAAACCATTAGTAATTGATACCAAATCACCTCTGTACAATTCTGCAATCGTCAGGTGCATACTTATTGATATTATATAAACCCTTTATTATTTTGAGTCTCTATGTGAGCCATGATGTCCAGCTGGCACAGAATAAAACCAAGCACTGCTTCTATCATCACAAACATTATCCATTAGTCAGAGAGGCAATAGTTCAGGCAAATAGGTTAGGACTCACCCTTGTCCTGACATATGTATCTTGTGCGTGGTTGAATTCAAGGTACTTTTGCTTGGATTATTGGTCTTGTTGAATGAATACATGATTTTGACCAGCACAATATATATATATGACATATTTTGCATATTTATTTTGACCAGCACAATATATATATATATGACATATTTTGCAGGTTTATCTGTGTTAAAAAAATTAAATATTGATGTTCTGATGTTTTGACTTGGTCACACAAGTCATCCACTGAATGTTAAAAGGTAGAAGATGGTTGTAGAGGTGCCATAATCACTGATTTGAATAAACATTAAAGTTCCACCAATAGCATATATGTTACTTTTTTTTAAGAAAAAATCTTTCCAATTAGGAGGATTTTGCATGTATCATTTCACTTATTGATACAATCTGACCTTTTAAGTATCTCAATGGCATTTGGACTGGTAGAGATTATCACATCTGGATATGATCCTGGTACAAGAAAAATCAAATTTATGATCTGAATCTTTAGTAAGGAGTGAGATTGCTGATGATGATGAGTGTTGTTTAACTGCATTAGCATACTCATCTCTCCTAACACTGATGTGATGATTACTCATACCTATGTAAGAAGCTCTACAATTTTTACATGAGATTTGATAAACACCTTGAGATTCAAGAGGGATTGAATCCTTAGGCTTGGTTATTATATTGTTGATCTTTTGACGAGTAGAAAATGCTGTATCTATATTATAGCAATTTAATATACGTCCAATACTGTCTGTTGTTCCTTTCACATATGGAACACAAATCCTAATAGTTGATTTATCTTCTTTTTGTTTCCTATTTTGTCCATTTTGGCTTGAAATAAGGCTTTTTTTATAAATTTATAATTATAACTATTTGCTAATAAAACACTATTAATATGATATAATTCTTCTTTCAGATGTGAATTATCTGAAAGGTTAAATGCTCTATTTAAAAGAGTTTTGGCTATACAAACTATCTGAGTTGGGTGATGATGAGAATGGAAATGTAAATATCTATCTGTCTCTGTGTGTACTCTTTCTGTAAATCGAAAAAGATAAACTATTTGGTGTTCTGGTGACTAGAACATCAAGAAAATGAAGTTTTCCATCTGACTCTGTCTCTATTGTAAATTTAATATGAGGATACATATTATTTAAATGTAAAAAAAAATCATGCAATTTATTTTTTCCATGTTGCCATATGACAAAAATGTCATCTATGTATCTGAGCCAAATGAGAGGTTTTGAAGATGATGATTCTAAAGCACGAGTTTCTGTATATTCCACAAATAAATCAGCTATTAATCCTGAGAAAGGTGAGCCCATAGGAGTACCAAAAACTTGTCTGTAATGCTGTCCATTGTATACAAAATATGTATTCAAGAGACAATGTTTAATCAAAGCAATAATATGGTCTGGTAAATTGCAACGTTGTGAGATTATATTTAAAGCTTCATCAATTGGAACGTTTGTAAACAAAAACATAACATCAAAACTGATCAGAATGTCATTAGCATTAATTTTTAAACTTTTTAAAACAGAAATAAAATGAAAAGACTTTTTGATATATGATTTAAATTATATAATTTTAAATCTTCTCATTCGATAATTTAATTTATAAACCAATTAAGCGTATGTCACGCTTGAATGTGAAGCTATAATAATATACAGGAATTAATATACGCTAAGCGCTTTCGAGGTACTTTACCTCATATTCATAGCGGTGCTGTGAGCTGCGAAATGTAAAAAATGGAGCGGGAGAAGTGGTATGCAAAGCATATGCAAATGGGCTAAATAGACCAGCGTTTAGAGATGTCGAAGCAGGTGTCACGTCTATTGATAGAGTTGTTATTGCTATTGATGTAGTACGCTTCTCTGATCTTCCGCTTAATGTCGTTTTTCTCGATACAGACTATTTTAGGGTGGGAAGGTTCAAATAAATGTCCAGTCTTCTTGGAATGTTCCAAAATGTTGATGAGTTATCGTTGTTTTTCATAGCTCTATTGTATGTGTATCTGTGTTGTGCTGTCCGGGTGATTGTGCCTGCCTTGGTTTCTCCAAAATAAATGGCACGGCAACTGGGTTGTGGTCAAGTTATGCTGTAAACGACATGGGGGGTCTGAGAAGGTTCTATTTTGTCCTTGGAGTTATTGATGAGACGATTAGTACAAGGGGTGTATGAAAGCTGATTTTAAATTTATTGTCTAAAATCTTGATTAGTTGGTGGGAGATTTTGGATATGTGGGGAAGGGTGATATATGGAAGTTTAATGTTGTTTTTATTAGGTGATTTTTGTATGAAACTGTTTGATTTTGTTGTTGATAGTGTGGAGTTTATAGCCTGCCTGTAGTAGATCTTTGGTGTAGAGATGTATGTTGTTCTTTCGATCTGCCTCAAACTTGCACAGCTGCATGTTTCTGTGTAGGAATGCTTGTAGTCCTGCTAATTTGTGAGAAAAACGACATTAAGCGGAAGATCAGAGAAGCGTACTACATCAATAGCAATAACAACTCTATCAATAGACGTGACACCTGCTTCGACATCTCTAAACGCTGGTCTATTTAGCCCATTTGCATATGCTTTGCATACCACTTCTCCCGCTCCATTTTTTACATTTCGCAGCTCACAGCACCGCTATGAATATGAGGTAAAGTACCTCGAAAGTGCTTAGCGTATATTAATTCCTGTATATTATTATAGCTTCACATTCAAGCGTGACATACGCTTAATTGGTTTATAAATTAAATTATCGAATGAGAAGATTTAAAATATATAATTTACAATTATGAACTTTTATCAACAAAGACTCATATTACGTCTCGGCATTTCAGTCAAAACATTGGAACAGCGCCTAACATTCTTGTCTGAATGCAAAAGATTTAACATCGTTCCAAACTGCTGCAAAATAAAAATAAACGACTCCATTTATAATCGCGATAAAATCATTGACAAACTACAATTACGCCTCTTGACTTTTGTTATCCTTGGATGTAAGAACGCATTACGTAAAGAAAGAAAAAGATGGAGCACAATTACAGCAAACAACACCCTCCCTCAATGGATTATCGATAAACTTAACTTTACAGAAATAAACCACGAAACCTTGTTTTGAAAATTAAATTTTTAGCTAATAAACAAATATAAATATTGATTTACTACAAACTCATTTGTCAATAGAACTGGCCTCACTCCCCCGATAGAATAGCAAGAGTCCTATCCCTTGGACCTAGATTTGTAGGAGGCCAATGGAGACAACCTAAATTAGAACTAATCGCTGACGTTGAAGCAAATTTGATTAATAATCCACATAGAGATAGCATCATAACAAATATAGTTAAATCTATCTCACAAAAACAGCTACATATAAAAGATTATAGCTGGAGTAACGACATTAAAGTTACGAAACAGTTCATTGATCATAATAATTTAATTTGCCTTAAAGAAGATAAAGGCAACAGATTTGTGCTCTTAAATTCGCAAGACTATAAGCATAAAATATAAGAACAAATCACAAATCTACAACTCACTCCTGTCACACAATTCAACAATAAGCTTAACCGCGATAAGTTTATTGCATTCATTCTCCGTCCTTATAAAAACAAAGGCATTTCTACCATAGAATACTACCGAGTTTATCCTTCCTCCACCAAAGCTCCTAGAGTGTTTGCCAACATTAAACTCCACAAGCCAGGTGAACCTCTGCGTCTAATGATGGATTTTGGGGGAGTCCATTATTTTCAAACCGCAACATTGGTCAATCAACTATTAATCGACAGCCTGGGCTTTGGGAATTTTTCTGTTAATTCATCCTTTCAGGTCATGGAGAAAGTCAAAAAAGCCACGATCTGTAACAACTTCCGAATGACCACCTTTGATGTCAAAGAGTTGTATGGATCTGTGGACAGAAAACAATCTATTCACATTATCCAACAAGAACTTACCAATACAATGTCATCTGAATGCATTAATTTCATCATTACATTTTTAACTTGGATGGATAAGCATATATACACAACATTTGAGCATGCTTGGTACAATATGAAAAGCGGATGGCCTATGGGCCTCCCCCTCAGTGGAATCATAACTAGCATTTTTCTTAATTACTACGAAAAACTAATAGTGCCTAAACACCAAGCTGACAACCCCCCAGTTCTATTTTCATGTGCTATTAGATGACATACTTATTCTAGCCAATCAGCACACCACAAACAATATTATACAAGAGCTAACGCACAGCACTAATCTAACCATTAATTCCACATCTGAGGATGCATCCCAAAGCCTAAATTATTTGGATCTTAAGTTAACTGATGAACCATGTATAAATTATTCAATGATTATAAAGCCTTTTGAAATCAGAGGCTTCATACATCACATTCTAACGTTCCTAACTCTCACAAATTAGCAGGACTACAAGCATTCCTACACAGAAACATGCAGCTGTGCAAGTTTGAGGCAGATCGAAAGAACAACATACATCTCTACACCAAAGATCTACTACAGGCAGGCTATAAACTCCACACTATCAACAACAAAATCAAACAGTTTCATACAAAAATCACCCTTAATAAAAACAACATTAAACTTCCATATATCACCCTTCCCCACATATCCAAAATCTCCCACCAACTAATCAAGATTTTAGACAATAAATTTAAAATCAGCTTTCATAACCCCCTTGTACTAATCGTCTCATCATAACTCCAAAGACAAAATAGAACCTTCTCAGCCCCCATGTCGTTTACAGCATAACTTGACCACAACCGGTTGCCGGCCATTTATTTTGGAGAAACCAAGGCAGGCACAATCACCGGACAGCACAACACAGATACACATACAATAGAGCTATGAAAAACAACGATAACTCATCAACATTTTTGGAACATTCCAAGAAGACTGGACATTTATTTGAACCTTCCCACCCTAAAATAGTCTGTATCGAGAAAAACGACATTAAGCGGAAGATCAGAGAAGCGTACTACATCAATAGCAATAACAACTCTATCAATAGACGTGACACCTGCTTTGACATCTCTAAACGCTGGTCTATTTAGCCCATTTGCATATGCTTTGCATACCACTTCTCCCGCTCCATTTTTTACATTTCGCAGCTCACAGCACCGCTATGAATATGAGGTAAAGTACCTCGAAAGCGCTTAGCATATATTAATTCCTGTATATTATTATAGCTTCACATTCAAGCGTGACATACGCTTAATTGGTTTATATATATGATTTAATAGATGGGATTGTAGGTTTAATGAAATCCGATTAATATCTGGCTAAAATATGAGTTGGAGATCCTATTGCACTTACTATTGGATGAAGGGGGGTATCTGCTTTGTAAATTTTTGTAAGTCCATAAAATTTTTGACAGGCACAAGACTTTTCCTGAGGGATTATGTTATTTTTTATCTCTGTATCAATACGCGATTTAATAATAATAGCTTTTGTTGTTTTTTTCCAAATACGTAGTATGATCTCTTTTTGATAGTTTATAAGTTTTATCATTAAGCAGATCTAAAATTTTATTATGGTAAATGTCATGATCCATAACAAGTGTGGCATTACCTTTGTCAGCTGGAAGTACAACAATTGATTTGTCCAATTTTATATTATTTAATGCTTATCTTTCTTTCTTTGAAATATTATTTTTAGGAAGCTTAGCTTTTTTAAAAATATTGCAAATCTCTGCTCTAGCCAAATCAGCCAAAAAGAATCTATTTTATCAAGAGCTGATTCAACATCACAAACAATTTCCTCCAAAGATATCCAGGAAGGTATTAAAGCAAAATTAAATCCTTTTTCTAAAACCGAAACCTCATCTGTAGAGAGGGCTTTCTTAGATAAATTATAAACGGTTTTTTTTTTGTTTTGGATATGTAATGTTTGGTGATTGTGTTCTAATTAGCATTTGTAATTTTTTATTTTGCTTTGCTATTACAAATTCCGAATCTTTAATCGATCTAAAATTTGCAATATAATTAAAACTAGTCCACAGTAAATGATGTATTTTATTACTAAGGAATAAACGTATTACTAAGGAATAAACTTAAATCTTGCAATACTTTATCAATTTTGTCTAAATTTTTCCGAGTTCCTTTAATAAAAGAGTTTAAAATAAAATTGCTGTTTTTCCTTAGAATTTGTTTTTTTTTTTAAAAAAAATTAACATTTTTGCTATTGGTAGAACTTTAACGTTTATTCAAATCAGTGATTGTAGCGCCTCTACAACCATCTTTCTACCTTTTAACACCCAGTGAATGTCTTGTGTGACAAATTCGAAACGTCGGAATATCAATATTTAAATTTTTTTAACACGGATGAACCCACAAATTATGTCTTTTATATATGCAACCCATGAAAATCTTAGTTACAACATATATATATATATATATAAATCTTAGTTACAACATATATATATATATATATAAACACAGTGGAATACAAAAACTATAAATTCTCATGTATTATTTACAGATATTCAAAAGATTAGCAATTATTCTTTATCATATAAAAATTTGTATATCTATTTAAAACTCTGATGTATTTTAAATTTGTATTGGGGGGTCACATATATATTTTATTCTTTCAGTCCAATTATATCTTAGCAATAAAGCATAACTTTTTCAGTATGTGTATCAGAATATTTAAAATATATAAGATTTCAAATTAAGGTACAACATAAATTAGTGACATAAACATGTTGAATGTAAATGCTAAGAAAGGATATGATTGGTCTTTTATAATAAATATTGCCCATGTCTGTTTTAACATATTTCATAATTGTTGTGTAATAAATTATAATTAATAATTATTTGGCAGTTAATACATATCTAATTATCAATGAGCTGATACAAGCTAAAACAGTTAGTTGTAATATCAATTAATAAATATATATGGTATATATACTATAGCAAGAATAAGCAAGGCAATCAATAGTAAAAACCATATATAATTAATCACATACAACTTTTTAATTTTAAATATCAATACTCAAATATCCAAACATTTTGATGAAAGAAATACAGTAATAATATATATTTTAATGACTCTTTTAATGAGTATTATTTAAAAGTCACATGATCACCATTTTTTATGCTTGCTCATAACTGTTATTAAAACAGGCAAAACTCTCTATACATATTGCCACAACGTGCAAGCCAGAGTAATCAATGGATTCCAGAAGGATTGTGCATAAAATCCCCATCTATTGCCTACTCATCCATTATCCCCAGACTAGATTCTGGCTAGTCACCTTCATCAGCGGAGAGCCTTTGACCTGAGAACACTGCACCTAGATCTTAGGATCTAATGAAACTCTCAAAATGTATAGCTACTAAATTGAGTTCAGACCTGTATGACTATATAAGCTAATGAACATGGATTGAAAATGTTATTTTCTTTCAGTTTAAGTCTCATAGTTTTGTACTCAAGTAGAGATAAAAGGTGGCTGCTTGAGGATTGCATTATATCCTAAGATCTATGTTCAGTGCTCTCAGATCCAAGGCTCCTCATTGATGAAGGCCACATAAGTAGGTATTAGATGGGGATTTTATGCACAAGCTTTCTGGTATCCATTGATTACTTTGGCTTGCATTGAGTGACAATATGTATAGAGGGATTTGCCTGTTTTATTATTTAAAAGCCAAAAATTAACGTTTGAAAATATTTGCTTTTTACTTTAAAGCTTTTATGATAAAAATATATATTGTAATATTGATACTCTCTATAACAGTATAGATTATTAATATAAAATATTATTTAAAATCCAATTAAAATCAATATTCATATTACTTTCAGAGCCCAAAGAGTAGTTTTGGATACCACAGGTGATACATGTGCTATATATTTAACAAACTCTGTACTATAACAATGATAAAAAACATTTGAGAGTATACAATATTTTGTGCTCAAACAAAAGTATATTCAGTGAAAATGAATTTTAATATTTGCTACTTGTGGGTTTATGTTTAAACCAAGATGGTAGCTTTTATTTTTGATAAATATACAGTTTTGAGGGCCAATAATATCCCAAACATTCAATAGTGGTTAAATTAAAACAAAAATTGATAAATTGTAATAATTTTCATTAAGAAACTATTTTTTTAATTACCAATGTTGTAATTTGATTCAATTCAGCATATTTCTTTTTGTCAGCAGTATTTTTGTTGCATTGTCAAAATTATAAACAATTGGGATTTCTCTCACAAAATGTGATGCAGTGGACTATTTTCAAAGCTACATAATATTGTCCTCCCCAAAGTGGATGTTAATGACCACAATATGATTGCATATGAAGGACATGGATTAGTGTAAATATTGTATTTATATATTTTTTTCATTTTTTGTTAATAAGTTAATTCCAAAATAAAAAAATAAAAAATTTGTAAATATTGTAATTATTTTTTTTCCAAAATGATTTGTTTTTCTAAAATAACAATAATAAAAAATAATATGTAAATATTAAATACCATGCTTCCTAGCAGACATTTTTGTCAACATTTGTGGATCCCCAAATCCGGACATTATGAAATTTATTCCACAAATTATATGTGGATTTATGCTATCTTGGTTCAGTGGAAAGTTTACAAGTATCAAAAATCTTTTATTTTTTTTTAATTTTCGCGTGTCCGTAATGGTATGTTTGAAATATAAAAACATTGTTATTGTTTGTTATATATATTAAGATACAAATTTAGTTCATTTAGTAAAAAAAAAAAAGAAAAACGAAGCAAGTTTTTTTTTGTTTGTTTGTTTTCTTTGAAAATATTATTTTGTAAACTATTTAATAAAATCTTAATAAAAAAAATAATATTGTTTTAAAAGTTGTAAACCAATAATCTCTAAATTGTTTTGTTTTTAATATTACAAAGAATAAAAAAAAATCATTTTAAAACAAATTTAATTTTAAATTTGCAAGTATCTCTCTTTTATAAGTATACTACTTAAATTTTATTAAGTTAAAAAATTTAAATAAATTAAATTTTATACATTCATTTAAAAAAAAAATATGAAAGAAATATTTGCAATTGTTTTTTTGTTTTTTTATAATAAAAGTAAATAATAACCTTAATAATAATAATTTAACCAATAATTGTTTTTAATTTTATAGGGAAAAGTCAATTCATAGCAAATGCAATTTTGTGCTTTTGTAAAGCAAAAATATTTGTTTAGATTGATGGAATGCTTTTGAAAGTAATCAATAAAATATAATAATGGCACATCATGTGAATGGTTTGATTAAAAAATACTTCTTCTTTTTAAGATTATTTTATTAAATGAGAAATGTAATATATGTATTTTGTCATAACATAAGTATGTTAATGTGTGCGAGTATTTACGATATTGGAAACTATATATATATATAAGAGATTGATGGATGAAATAAGAAATTGTGTTGAAGTGATGTGGATAAAAGAGACTACAGATCAAAAAAACTCCATTATACTACTAAATTTCGAAAGCGCTAAGCAGGCATATTAAATATTATAGTATAATTACAGCTTCACTAACGCATGCGAAGAAATCGCACATGTATAATTAAATGTTTATCCTGTAGTGGATCGATAATGATGGGACAATTGTAGTTTATATAATATATCACGTTTATGGTACAATCGGCATTGACATTTTAAATGTAAGTGATTAAAATTCTGTGAAAACTAAAATAGTTATTTTTATAAATTGGTTTGTGTGATTTATTTTAAATGAAATGGAAATTGTATTTTCTGTAACTACCTTTAAAATAAATAAAAAAAGAGGAGAGAATAAAAAAAAAATACAACTTTCAAGATTTTACTGAGATAAAAATGTAAATTCCTAATTCATTCAATCATAAGTAGTTAAAAAACAATCATGTTTTGCTGCCAATTCAAGATGGACAGTAAAAGGGGGAAAGATAATTTTGTAAATTAAAAATATGGAAAAACGGTGTAAATAGAATATACCCTGTGAACTTGAATTAGGATAGATAGAAAAATAGGGATATGGCTAATCAGAGGTTATTCTTTATTGTGGCATCAGACATCAAATTAAAATAAATCAATTTTATTCTATGGAGCTATGACAAGATGTCTTATTATATTATTACCATTGGGTTTAGCCTTTGTAAATTGTGTGAATAAAGAATAGTACATTAACCAGCACATTTGTCCTTCCTGGAGTCTCAACAATGCTGTGTTTCAACTCCTTAACCTACATAAAAATAAAAACTCTGGACTGTTTATTGAGATAGTAGAAGAAGGTCACATGATGGATCTCAATAAAGACAAAGCCATGCATGGTAATTTATTTGGTGATAGAAATAGTCTTCTGAAATATATTGCTGAGAAACATTATTTTGCATTCTATGTAATCATATTATATAAATTATCTGTTTAAATGGTCTAGCAAATCATATTGAAGACTGAAGGAAGATAAATCCAAGAACAGAAATAGCTGAGTTTAAAGAAACAGATTAGTTGTTAATATTACAAACTCAAATATTCATCACTGCAAGTATTAATGTATGTATATTATATTTAAAGAGTGCATTTTTTATTCTTTTATATCACTACTACTACTACTACTACTACTACTACTACTACTACTACTACTACTACTACTACTACTACTACTATTATTATTATTATTATTATTATTATTATTATTATTATTATTATTATTATTATTATTATTATTATTATTATTATTATTATTATTATTATTATTATTATTATTACTACTACTACTACTACTACTACTACTACTACTACTACTACTACTACTACTACTACTACTATTATTATTATTATTATTATTATTATTATGTTTCAAAGCAAACTTTATTTGTACTTAAGAAAGTGGTTACATCCATAAAAAGAATAAAAAAAAATGAGTACATCAAGAAACAAATGTTACAATTATTACTACAATTATAGTTCTCCACTTAATTCAATTATCCATTAATGGATTAGAATGGGATGACACTTGAATGGAATGATTCCAGTGTTGGATTTATCTTCATTCAATTAAGGTCGTGTGGGTCTGGATACTGTTTGTTTTTTGTAAAGCATAATTCTCTAGTGTTGCCTAAAAAAAAAAAAACCAAAAAAAAACAACAAAACACTATACCAGTTCCTAAGAGTTTTATCATTTTTGTCACTATAACATTGATCTAATCTTAAGTAATGATCAGATTTCTGCATAAATGTCAGGTCTGGCCAGTGTCTTATCTTTTTTCTGTATCCTTGCAAGTTTATTTAAAAAGTAGCTGGATGCCTTTTAGAATTGTTACCAATTAGAAAGGTGCATCTAGTACACCAGTATGCATATAGCACAAAGGTTTATGCCCTGACACTTGGTGTTAATCCCTCTCTAAATGCAAAAATTAATTGATACATTGTTACATTAGACTTCCTGTAATTGCCAGTTATCAGATTCCTTATCTGCCTAAGTCCCTCACAGTGATATATCAGATGTGATAGGGTTTCCTCAGCTCAATGGTATAACCCACAAAAGGGATCAATTGACATATACAATCTTTTATGGCAAAGAAATATGTGATAGGTAATGCAGATATGTTATGTTTTATCAGAAAATTGAAAAACTTTAGTTCTAAGGCCCATCGTTTATACCTTTTAACCAGTTGTTTATTATTAATTCCTAGTATCGGTTCCAAACCAATTGTGTTATTATCTTCATTTATTAGTTCATAAATTTCCCAGTATTTGTACTTATTAATAAATTGCTCTGGGATTTTTGATTCTGTTTTACAATGATATATTAATTGTTTAAAATACGATATTTTTTTTGGTGATGGTTTATCAGTTGGAATGATTTTTATGAGCTGCTTAATTTTTGGAAATTGTTTAACAATATAAATTAAATTGTTCCTCATTCTCTGTTTGTCAAAAATACCGATATCATGTAACCCCAAACCATTTTTATTCAGTGGTTGACATAGTTTTGCCATTGGTATTGACATGACTTTCCTTGACCATAATAGCTGATTGCAAATGGTCTTAATTTTAGAGATAAAAGCCTTTGAGAAAGCAACCACTGGCATAAAGTAAATTATTTTAGTCATCATCAAACTATTAATTAAGTGAATCTTAGAATATACTGACATATAGGTATTGGCTAGAGAGTCTGCTATTTGCTGGAATTCATTTTTCAATTTGTTCTCCAAATGTCATCTCATGTCAGTAGTCCCCAGATGTAATGGAAATCCAAGAAATGAGCCTGGCTTTGCATGGAAAATGGATGTACATGGCCTTCCCATGACTATGGTCCATGCTGCTGTTTTTTCTGGATTGAAACCTAGTTTAAATTCTTTTGAGTATTCATCTAAAATCATCTGTAGTTTTGGCATCTGCTTTTTTGATGTCAGGAAAACTGTAATATCATCCATGTATGCAATGCAGGTCAATTTTTGACCTGTTCCTGGGATCTCCATTCCCTCAAATGCCTGTTGTAGTCGAGCAAGAAGGGTATTTATATATAAAATGAATAAGATGGCACTAAGTGGGGACCCTTGTGAAAGTGATTTAGTTGGTGTGAAAGCTGGCAAATTTCTGCCATTTAGGGTAATGTGAAGCTCACGATTTAAGAGTAAATTTGCTATAACATATATATGAGATTTTGGCATTTCAATTTCATTTAATAATCTCAACAGTATAGATATATCAACATTGTCAAAAGCTGAAGCAATATCCAGCTGTACAACAATTGGGTCATATCTTTCTTTTTCTCTATCTGATGTCAAAATAGCCTTAAATAACATAGCAGCTTGTGTGGTAGATGAATATTTTTTTGCAAATTGAGCTGGAGAAATCATCGGCAAAATAAATGTTTCCATTTTATCTTTAATTACTTTTTCTAAAAATTTATGGGCAATGAACCCATTGATATTGGCCTTATCTTTGATAACACAGGGATGGGATTCTTTTTTTATTAAACCGCACCATCACAATCGTATTAACTCCATCCATTGTTATTATTACCTGTCACAATTATATTGCCAGCTGGCACAGGCATTTTCTAGTCAGCTTGTCAAAGTGTTTTAATATGAACAGTGGAATTCCAGGGCTTTCTGAGTGGGAGTTGTTGCGACGCATTTCATTCATTTTCATTATAAAATCATATATTGCATATGGTGATTCTATCTTTGCCATTGCAAATACATTTGGCTGGTATTGTATCAATTTTCTTGGTCCCAGCTTATCTTTAAAATAGTTCAGAATTGGTAAGATCATATTATTTCCGGTAAATGTTTCATTGTTGATTTTAATTGCTAATGCACTTTGATTTCAGATCTCCTCCCTAATGACCATCCAATGTATTGCTGAGTCCATGTGTGTTGATGCATTAGCCATAATCTGCTTTTTTTTATTTTTAAATAGCTCTTTAATGTTTCACATGCCTTGTTATAAGCATTTGCCAGTATATGTATATGTTTCTGTGTGTGTTGAGTAGAAGTTATTGCCACAATATGTTTATGAATCTGTTCTGCAACCTTCAACAATCCTGAGAGAGGTGGCTCATTTTTCACTATATGATTAATGTTAAATGACAAGATATTAATGTAAGCTAAATATTGCTGTATTGCGTTAAAGGTCATTGAAAGAATTTTATTCCAAATAATATAAAGTCTCTGAAAAAAATAAATTCGGGTGTTAAGGTTGGAATCAACATTCTTATTGTTCTAATTAGTGGCAGTATAGATACTTGTATATTACTGATGTCAATTGATATGAACTGAGCAGAGTGATCAGAAATTGCTGATGGGATTAACTTTAAGCTTATTAGATGATGAAACACTGAAGAGGAAAAACAAAGATCAATTAATGTTGAAAATCGGTCATTATGAAATGAAACAGCATCTTCAGGTAAGAAACCCCTTGCATTCATCAATGGAACTGATAATTTATGTAATAACTTATTTATAAACTCATCATATTTTACATTGCAGTCTCCGATCAAAATTGCTGGATTTGCTGTAGATCTAAGTGTTGAATTAATTGTGGTAATTATTGTATTAATTTATATTTTTGCAATAGCATATAAACAAAGATTATATTTATTTTAATTATTTTGTGAAATAAAGTAATGATTAATAGATTTCCATCAATGTATATGATTTGAAAATTGGTAAACTGGCAAGCGGTAGCTATCAAAAGACCTTTCCTGGCTGATGGAGAGGTAGAGTCTCTTGAATATGCAACAAAGCCATCACTATTTAGAACTTTTTCTGGATCAATTTGTGACCCTGCATAAATTTTGGGTTCAAGCAGTCCCATTATATGAGGTTTTGTTTCCCTGATCCATTGTTTCAACATAAATATTTTTTACTATTGAATTCAAACTCCGTACATTAAAAGAAGCAATTTTAATTTTCATCTATAAAGATTTACTTTTTACTTTGAATTTATTTGAATTTACTTTATCTTTAATTATACTTATCTTAGGCTGTCTATCAATTGTAAATCTTGGGCATCTTCGAACTCACTTTCAGTTTCAACATCAGTATATCTGTCCATTCGATACCATTCTCCTGGGTCATCAAACATAAGCTCTCCTAATTTAGCTTTTTTCCTGTTTTCCTGTTTTTGAGGGCCTTCCTGGCTTTCTCTTTTGTTCAGCATTACCCTGAGTAACTTGCTGCATATTTGGAATTGTTGTTTGCCTTTTTCAATATTCATATTGTTCCTAGTTCTTTGTTTTTTAGTTAATTCTAGCTCTTTGTCCAAATTCATATTCTCTTCATAATATTGCTTCCCATCAACATTTTTTTTTTGGTGTGTGTTTGTCAAATTTTTTTCTAAAGCTTTAACCACGTGCATTTGTATATTATGCCTTTTTTTCTATTACTTTTGTATTATTTATCTTAAGGCACACTTTTTCCTCCAACCTTAATGAAGAATCTAGAATCTCACCAATATTACTATCATCATTATTTACATTTGCAGTTTCACTTTCTTGCTTATCTGTATTCATATGTGTTTGTATAATTTTTTTTTTCCTTTTCATTTCCCTGAGTTACCACATCTAATGTCAATATTTGCTTTATATTCCTTTGTTTATAGCTTGTTTTATTTTCTAGTCTTTGTTCTCATAAATCAAATCCTTTATTATTTTCCTTTTTTGGACAGTCTATAATCAAATGGTTTCTTTCTCCACAGCCAAAACATTGTGGCCCTTTAATGTTTATATATACTACTGCTCCCTGATCCATAATTTGCCTTGGAATTTCTTCTGGATTAATATGCTGGTGCAGCTTTATCTTAAAATGATAACTGATGATGTATATAAGTGTGGATGTATCATTGCACAAGATTTGTTTAATTTATATGGCATGTCCAAATGGTTGGATCATACTTTTGAAATCATGAAAGCTAAACCCAAAATATGCATTTTTAATGATTTCTGAGCAATGTTTTTATTTGTGATTTGAATCTCATTTTTGATTTTCATTTAAAAATTGTATAGCTATATATTGCGAGTTTGTATGATCACCTATTTCTGAGAGAAAGTCCCATAAGTTTACTTCTGTTAGTTTTTAATATAATAACTCTTTGTTAAATTTATATAATGTTAGATTTCTATCTGTAATGCGAGCATTAATGATCTATTGGAATTTTTAAAAAAATTCATATAACTTGTTTGGTATTGTATTCTTAAACTGGATGTTGATTTCTTGAATTTCTTCTTCTGTCCAATTATCTTCAGTTTGTTCTGTTAGATGATTAAGTGTCTCATCTGATAAACTTAGTTCAAAAATGTCTATTAAATTGGCTCACCTAAATCTGCCTATTTGTCCTTCCCCTCCATTTTTTTTTGTATTCTCTTGCTAAATAATATTTTCTAATATTGCTTTTTGTGATTTCATGGCAGCAATATTTGCATTTTTTTTCCCTTACTGGCTTCTGCAACTGATTTGACATCTGTATTGTTATTTCTTTTACTAATAACGCAATTTTTATCTGCAGACGCCATTTCAACTAGATGACTAGATTTTTCTAAGGACAAAATAGTAAAAAAACTTACTTTGTTAACAGTGTCTTTTCTTATAATCCGGAATCATTTATACTTTTCAAAATTATAAGATTTTTAAACTAATAATTAGATTTTGTTTGTCTTTAACATTCAAGAGCTTTTGTAAGTTTGTTTCTACTTATTGACAGCAGGACCGCACTATATTATTATTATTATTATTATTATTATTATTATTATTATTATTATTATTATTATTATTATTATTATTATTATTATTATTATTATTATTATTATTATTATTATTATTATTATTATTATTATTATTATTATTATTATTATTATTATTATTATTATTATTATTATTATTATTATTATTATTATTATTATTATTATTATTATTATTAGTAGTAGTAGTAGTAGTAGTAGTAGTAGTAGTAGTAGTAGTAGTAGTAGTAGTAGTAGTAGTAGTAGTAGTAGTAGTAGTAGTAGTAGTAGTAGTAGTAGTAGTGAATGTGTGTTAGAATTAGAAAATAATAAATCATAGAAATCTAATTTATTCTGTCATGCATTTAATTTAATATTCATAGTACTGCTAGCTAAGTCTGTGGTGATTTTATCAATTTTCAATGTCAATGCCTTATCATAATTTGAAATCATCCAGAGGGCGACATTATTATTGCAAACATGATTGCTATAGAGAGAGGGGAGAGCCAGTGGATTCACATATATAATCCTGGTGTCTACAAAATAAATATAAAAAAAACAGGTTCTTCTTTGACTAGAATTAGACTTAGTTATAATAAACTGAGGTTGTTTGACTTGAAAAATTAGTTACATTATTGAGAATACTTAATAGATTTCAACAAATGAATTATCAAGTGCAGATGTAACTTGGTGTATAAATTTTAGTTACAATAAAGTGAGTTGTTTGATCAGAAGAAAATAGTTAAGTTATCAAGAATACTTGATAGTTTCCAACGAATGAATTATCAGATACTGATGTAACTTGGTTAATGAATATACTGAATATGAATAGCATATAAACCATAAATTACAAATAAAGAGTACATTAAATTATCATTTTACTTTACATGTATTATTTAAATATCGTACTATTTGCTATCAAGAAACAATAATTCATGCAAGCAAGATCATTGTGTTTTGCATTAAAACAATATTAATGCCTTTTAAACATGTAGCCTAGAGGTTATTTAAAACAAGTATTTAAACAGAGAAAACTTTACATAAAATAAAAATGTAAATGTAAAATATGAGGGGATACCCCCCAAAATATCCAGAATTTGTGATAAATCATTGTGGATTTAGTTTTAGATTTTACAAATTGAATCTTTTTCAAAGTGTTGTTCATTTGATGCAATGCTTCTGTCTAAACATGTTATTCACTGTTCAATGTAATCCTGAATTTCTTGCAAAGACACCCTTTTAACACCTCTATAGGTTTTTTCATTCTCCATTTCCAAAACATGTTGGGGCACTTTTTTGAGCATATTCAGATGAATATAGCTCACGTATAAGCTGAGTTATGTAGTTTTAAGGCCAAACTATTTCCCAATCAAGGCAGTGGACTGTTGTCATGGTAAAACTTACACTATCCATTTTATCACACATAAGATATTATAATTTTGCAGCGTTATCCAAACATTTTAGAACATGTCAGTAAAATGTCTGATTATTACAAATAAATTTGATGTGAAAAATTATGTTTCTAAAAAAAAATTGATATCATCTCGATAATAAACTTCTCTCACCACATATTTTCATAACATGGTCAATTTGACACTTCCATTAAACTACTAATACAATTGTGTTTTCCTTCGAACATTGCCTGTAAGCTATTCCCAGTATTATAACTGTTTTCTCTTCTGCTTTTTCTAACAATAAAGAAAATTTCATGCAGTTCTAAATGTTCAATCAGCAAAAGTATCGGCAAAATAATCAAAGCACACTTAACAAGTACATTTAGTACATTGCATCATGACTTCACTCAATGATGATGATCATCAGAATAATGCAGAGGAATTTCTAAAAAAGGCATTGAGGAATGAAAGCATGTACTACAATGCCCTCACCCTCAAGGGAATGATTCAGATTTCTTTTGGATGTACCCTCATATTTACACAATTAATTTCTATAAATACTTTTATAGTTAAATTTTAATAAAAATTAAAATCTCAAATTGGTAAAGGATAAAATGCAAAATGTAAATAAACTTATCCTATTGAAAATTCACTGTCAATTGATTTAACATACAATTTGGCCTACGATATCTCATCTTTTGTTGCTATTATCTACCAATTCTTCTTCCAGCTTCATATTAAAAATAAAAATTCAATTTTCTAAAATAAAAAAAAGCTTATACTAATAAAATAATGAGTTTATTTTTGCACTCTCTCTCTCTTGGACTTATTTTCTTTGATAGCACTATACGTTTTGGCATAAGAAACACATTAAAACATTGTATGCACACCTATCTTGTATCATCAAATGACCTTCATAATAAATTTTATGTTTGTTTTTGATTCTACATTATAACTCTGTTTTTTTACCTAACAATAAAACTTGAAATTAATTTTTTAGTAGCTAAAAAAATGATGGATAATAAAATATCATTTTATTTGTTCTTTATTTCATGAAAACCTGGCTTTACCTGCATAAATCAGTTTTTTTAATCTGATATGATAAATGGTATGTTTATATAACATTGATTATGTATGTAATAAAAATCAATTAACAAATCTTCGGTCATGCACCTTTACAAATTTATGTACAGACAACTGTGAGCATCAGTTTAAAAAGCATAAGTACATCACTTATTCTTAGAGTTTACTGTCATATAATCCAACATTTTCTCATTATTTTAATATCATGATTATGCTTGAAAGCAAATGCATATATTAAAATTTAATATTGACTATTTATTACTAATTGCAACTAGTTAAAATGAGATTCAATCTCTCTCCTGTTACAGTATGAATATTTGTACAACTCATTTGTTGTTATAATTCAGGCACACAATAGATTAAAATCCTGATAATAGCATGGTGAACAACGTTTGACTTATATAACAATAAGCTTAAGTGGTCCACTTATTTTTTTAAACAGTTGCTCATAAGATGGTTGTGCGTAAATTCACAAAAAATCATAACCTTCTTTATATTATATTTGTAGTCAGTTCTATGTAAATAGATGATTTATTACAGTAAAATTCAAAATTCATTATTTATTTTTAATTGCAGGAGGTTACAAATGAGAATCTATATCTCTCCTGCTACAAAATGAGTAAGTTTGTACAATTCATTTATCATGTCATTATTCAGGAACTGCAATAGATTAAATCCATGATCTCAGTATGGTAAGTGAAGGTTGTCATATATAAGTTCTAAGCATAAATGATTCATGTTCATGGGTGAGTATGTGTAATTTCATAAAAGGACCTGATTAGAGTTTGATCTCTTCTTTATTTTAAATCCATTTTGTAAATTAATGGTGTTTTTTGTAGCATTTTCCTTCAGGGAAAATTTTACACCATTCTTTTTGATTTCTGTTTAACATCATAAGTTAGAATCAATATTACAGAACTAAAGACAACCTCAAACATATAAAATAACTTATATTCATTTTTTTACCCAGAGGCATTGGTCTTAATCTGCTTTCTAATTTTGTTTTCTGAAACGATTCTGAACCTTTTTGTACACATACATCTTATGCTAAACACTGGAATTCACTATAACATGTTCACCAAATGATAGATTATCATTCTTTTGTTTGCTTTTTGTTTTCATGTCAACATTAATTAGTATTTTAGTTCCAATTATTATGCATATGACTGAAATTAGTACATTAATTTCTAAAATGATTAAAAATTAATATTAAGAACTGTCTAGTTTTAGGACTAAATGTTCTTTTTAAAAATGATAATCAAATCAAATTGATAACTTAAAATACCAAAACTTCATTATAACATAGCCGCCATTATACACATCATCGTTAAAAAAATGTCTTGAGTTAGAAGGTTTGATGTGGACAATATTATTGTATATTTTTATCCATATATACTTAGAATGCCATGTAAAACCTGTAATAATATTTTCTTTTGGGATCTGTTTAATGTGTTGTAATATTTTCTTTTATTGCTATATAAACTGTATCATACGTTTATTGACTTTCATTAAAATAATAAATATTTTACCTTTTGTAAGCCAAAACAAAAGTGTAATTAACCGGTATTTTTTCTGGTATAGCATAATCTCAGATTAATTCAAAAACTGATAAAAAAAAGAACATAATATAATTTATGCTGTTTCTATAATTAAGGTCTAAGATAATAAAAATGCTGATATAAGTGCAGGTAATAAGTGAAAAATAGAAAAAAAATACTCAGCATTTCAATCAGACCTATCTTTGCAAGGGCATATTTTGAATATGTTTTTTCACCCAAGAGTCATAATAAAATATACTCCTGTTTATCTTTTCATGTGTGTGTGTGTGTGTGGGGGGGTGCAATTTTGGAGTTTTGTGATTCATATTTCTTCTTAATATCTTTTTATGCAGTTTTCTTTTATGCAATAAAGACGTTCATATTTCACTTAAAATTGAGATTTCCCCATTTCATAAACACACACTACATTTTACATAATTTAAATGCCTGTTGGAAAAAGGTTTGCCAATAAATTTAGATACTGTGGAAGATTTAGAAAAAGATAATGAAACTGAAGTGGAACATGTTCGTTTTACAGCAAAAATGATTGGACAAAGTCTTCAATTTTTTAATCAATTGGAAAATCATTTTTGTATTAATGAGACGAATTATGAACAACCTCTTAAATTCCAAGAAAAGCTAAACAGTTGTATGTCTGGATATTGTGAGCTTCATAAACAATTAGTAAAATCATCATCTCAAAGTTTAATCACCGATTACATTGTCACCAGAAAAATATTAACACAGCATGATAATGAAGTTGGGGCTAATTCTGCTGTTTGTGTTTCCTCTTGTGATGAATCTGATTTTTCATCAGTTCACAAATGAATCCACATATTATCAAATAGTGATAATGATTAAAATATGTATGAAAAACTGTAAAATATATTATACATAAAACATATGGGCTTTAAACTCAGACTTTCACCCAATCTTCAATTCCCTATGCTATCTCATGCCACTGATATTCACAACCCGAACATATGTCTAAAAGATAAATAATCACCAATATACATGGAAAAAACAACAATGTTGAAATTAGTGTGAGCTTTGAGCATTTTAACTTCAGATTTTCAATGATATGGACAGCTGAAGAGTTGGAAGGTGGAGTAGATTGGAGTCTGTCCATTAAAGTATGAAGGGTTTCTATCTTAATATAAAGCTGATCACTGATTGTATATATGTCTAGAGAAGATAATCTGGACCAAATGATGAGTGCTGGTTTAGCATGAAATACACATATTTGTGATTATTTATCTTATAGACATGGGGTTAGGTGTGTCAGTGCTATGAGATAGTATTGAGAGTTGAAGGTTGAGTGAAAGTCTGCATTCAAAGCCCTTTATATTTACATTTAAGACATAGGTATGGAAAAGCCTGTATGTCAAATATCAAGTATTACACTTGAAGTTTGCTCATCTCTTGTATATGTATGTAAATGGATTGTGTCCTATAAATGAGCAATCAGAGTGACCTATGGTCACATGGGAAGAACAACAATGCTGGAATCAGTCTGAGTTTTGAGCATTGCATATTCAAATTTTCAATGATATGGATGTCTGAAGAGTTGGAGGGTAAGTAGATTGGAGACTGTCCATTAAGGGATGACGGTTTTCTATCTTAATATAATGCTGAACACTGATTATATATATATATATATGTGTGTGTGTGTGTGTGTGTGTAGAGATGATAATCTGGACCAAGTGATGAGTGCTGGTTTACCATGAAATAGTTGTATTGGTGATAATATTTTAGACATATGTGGGGGTATGTGTATCAGTGACATGGAATAGCATGGAGAGTTGAAAGGTGAGTGAAAGTCTGAGTTCAAAGCCCCTTATATTTACATCTAAGGTACAGGTATGGAAAAGCCTGTTTGTTAAATATTACATAAAAACATTGTTTTTCAATAAAATTAAATAGTTAATAAAAAAATAAAAAAAACTTTGTCTTATATCAATTTTTTTCATATATTTGAAATTTTGTTTAGTCATACTTTATTTCTTTACTTTTTATGCAAATTTTACAGTAATTTTACTCGTTGCTTTGGTTTTATGCAATTTTTGGAAATTATGGAATGTATCCCAATTTTTTCAAGGTAAGATAAGTCTATTTTTGTGGGATATTTATGTAGCTTTTCTACTGAACGTCTCTACCACATAAAAAGAGACTCTGGTGTATTCCAGAACTAATAACTAATAAAAGGGAGATGATTATCTATAATCTGAACACAAAAGAAAATGAAGTAGAAATATGGATAAGTTTTATTGGATTTATCTGAATTTTTAATAATTACAGTCTCTGTACAAATTAACCTTATTTTTACAGCTAGATAATATGATAATTTTATTTTAAAAGAATTTGTATATTGTTTTGAGAAAAAAAAATACAACAATAAACTTATAAAGCTAAAAGTTTTATTTTTGATAATCAATACAATATTTCACATTATAAATTCTATGACTTAAGATAAAATCAGAGAAGCCAACATTAAAAGAAAACTATTTTTTTATAATTATTTGAATATTTATTTCACGGTGGATTAAACCATTATATATTTAAATAACAATCGTAACTAATCTGTATAAGTTTTGAAGAAATTATCATTTTTGATATCTATAAATAAAAATAATTATAACAACTTATGAATATTTTCACATATCAATTAGAAGAATAAGTTTGCATTGGTATTACCATTCACAAACTAAATTACTTGGTCTAGAAGCTAAGAACAATATTTTTTGCCTTAAGTTTTTTAGACAACAAACAGGGAGGATCCCCTCTTTTTCAGCTAAGGTCATATATGAATAACAATTCAGAATAATGTTTTAATAAGAATGTGCTCGTAGAAGAATCACTTCTGCTCTGAAATCTTATACATTTCAATATATTTCTATGTGTTAAATTGTATATGTTTATATATTAATTATATTATAAGTGAAGTAATAAATAGGCATATTCCCATATATTAAATGCAAACATACATTACCAATAATATTGTTACGTTATTATCAATTATTATTAATAGTGCAGAATTAAATTACTTAAAAGAGTAACTAAAATAGTTTTTTTTTTGTTTACATCATAATTAATATATAAAAACATTTAATTTAATACACACACACAGACACACACACATATATATATATATATAATATTTAACTACAGGTATATTTTATATCATTTTAATGTAATTGTAATTAGAGGAGATTTGATCCAGACGTTCAAGCTTCCTTAGGTTATCCACACCATCTTATATATACATATATATGATTCATCTTAGTATGAATTTTATTACAAATATAAATATAGCAATGTTTCAGTTTGATCAAGTCTAAATGTCAGATTTTTTATTAAAATTTTAAAAATATAATGTTTAGTTTGATAAGTTAAATGAATATATATATATATATATATATATATATATATATATATATATATATATATATATATATATATATATATATATATATATATATATATATATTGTAACTAAATTAAGACGGTAGAAAAGATTTAAATAACATAAATAAAGGTAGAAAAGACTGCAATGTAATATTACCATACCTGAGTAGTATATAATATATAAGATCATAATATTTAAAATATCATTGGATTAAATAAAACATACTTCTATAATTAAGATTTCTCAAGATATCCCAATATCAATAATTAGAAACAATAATGCCTGGAGACTAGTTAGTCAGGCATTGTATCATCAATAAACAAGTAGAAACTATAAACAACTATTAAGAACAAACTATTATAACTCAGAAAATAACATCAAGTAGGTGAGTACACTGGTAACTCAATAAAATATCTCAGGTATACCGACGGTAGATTTCATTCACTTTCATCTCTTGGTTTGATGTCAAGTGCATATTTAAATAAATAACAAGTTTAATATGGTGTTACAGGGTGCCACTAGATTATCTGAACCTAGACACAGTTATATCTTATAACCCTTTCACATGTACCGGGTTTGAATCCCTTTTTGGTACTTTATTTCTAATAAAATGGAGGATTTTGCTTTTAGATCCATATCACTGTATGCACTAATATTTACGTAAACATAAAACATCTTTAAATTAAAGTGGAGTATATAGAATTCATTGGACAGAAATCATTTCTTAGATCTTAACATAATAAATGTGTTTCAATATTTTTTATAAATTTTAATAGCTCCGATTACTATTAATTTAGGATGGCAATTCACTCATCCTGGCATGACATAGATGATGAAATGGTGGTTATAATATTTCTTCACAAATGTCAACTAAATACCATGAAATCACTATTTATTTATGGCCTTTAAACATTTATCTATCTCATTAAGTAAAATGTGATGATGATGATGATGACAATGATAATGACAATGGTTTCAACCACAGGTTTAGGACTAATCCTAATCATAAAATTTAGTTTCAGAAATTAATAATTAGTGGCTAATCTTAGTATATCTAATTGGAACTTAAATAGCTAATATTCACCTTGATGATGAATGATCACAACTAATAAATATATATATATACTCTTAATGAAATATATATGCCTCTGTTTAATAAAACAAATTAACATTTATTACTGCATTTCTAACGTATACATAAAAATTTCTATATCTACATGAAAATTGATATTAACAATAACAACAATAATCATAATCGACTGTTTTAAAATCATAACATTAATTTAAAATTCTTCCCCCTTTCCCATCAAATGTATTTTAAATTGGATACTAAGTTTGTGGATGTTTTTGATTCACAAGAAAATATTTCATAAAAAAAAAATATTCACTCCTTTTTTTTCTCTTTTGCACACATACTTTTACAATCTAACCTGTAAAGTAAAATGATTAAAAATAAATGTTAGTAAAATTGAAAAGAGCAAGTTTGTTAGAAACAAGTTTTAAAGTACCTTTTTCTCCCCCTCCCTTCTAAGCTCTGAAATGCTATACTTTAACTTAAAACACAAATAATCCAATAATTTAATATTGCCTATTATTTTACCTTCACACACAATTACATATATGCAACAAGTATTATTATATTTGTGCATGTTTATCCCCAAGAAAACTAAAAGTTTATTTAAAACCAAAATAATAATACAAAAAAATAATATTTTATATATCAATAACATTTCATAACTTTAGGTTAATAGACAATCATAATTTTAGTACATATAAAATCATTAATGAAGCTTATGGTTATCACTAGTAACAAATTCCTGGTTTCAATCGATCTTAGCTGTTTTAAAAGTTCTGAGATAACAAACGAAAATATACAACTTTATTGCTAAAGTTTTACTAAGTCTGTGTTATCATAAAGAAAATATATATAAAAAAATTCATATTCCCAGTTCTATTCTTTGGTAGCAACTTCCAATGATTCAAATTTATCTTGTTTAATATCTATACTTTGGCAGCAACAATTTCCATGTTTCTTTGGAACCATCTCTTTAAGTGTATAATTATTTGATGGTGATGATTCTACTGAGGTTATTTGCTTTAGTGGGAATCGTATTGCTACTGGAGCTTTACTTCCCTTCCTGTTAAGAATGATTCTTTTAATTGATGAAGCATATCAGTTGTCTTCAGGTTTATACTTTTTTCTTGGGTTTAAACTCAGTCACTGGATTCAATGTGTAGTAGATGATTCAATTTGTACTAGATGACTTAATACTTACCAATCATTTCCCTTCAGCTTCCAAATGCAGGTGAATCTTTTCTGTTACTGAAAATATCACATTTCTTTTAGTCATCAGTCATCAGGTGTATAATATTTTAATTTCAGACAAGACTTTTTATTATTATTATTATTATTATTATTTTTCCTACCTATATGATGTGCTAGCTCTGGGGGCCAGAAAAAGCCCAAGATGACCTATATATTTTTTCCTAGCCCAACATCTTATATTTTAATCTTCAAAAACTCTATATTAAAAAAAAAAGATTTTAAAATTGATTTCTGATGAATCAAAGCTTGTCTCTTAGTTTCAATATTTTTAAAATCTCTTTTTTTAAATGATCTTTCAGACTGGTTTTATATCTGATTTTTTTTCTATTTTTGACCAACTCATTTAAGTGTATTTATAGATTATTTTCAGCTAACATGTTTTTAGCTGGATAGTGCGATCTTTTTTTTAGCTGTTAGTTAAGGAAAATTATGAAACTTCACACCATCATGATTTTTAGACAAACTTTTGTTTTGAAGGAAAAAAATAGTCTTAATCCTTTTTGTCACAAAATGTAACACCTATAGTTTGAGCTTCTTTCTTTCATCAAGCTGATGGGAAACTTTTAGAGCTAGACTTCTCACATAGTCTAAGTTTAACAGAAGAACAATCTTTATATAAAAAAATAATAAAAGATAATTTAACAGATTTTCTTCTTTAACACAAAATTGTTGAATATAAAAAAATAATTTGACAGATTTAACCCTTCGTTTTCAATATATAATAAATGTAAATTTATGTATGTAATATATCCAAGCACACACTGCCATTATTCAAATCATTTATAAACTGGCTGACTAAAATAATCTGAATGATTTTTTTTTCCAGAAATTTATAATTTTAATATCCAAATTTAAATTCTTAACCTTCAAATCCCAAACTATAACTCTTAAACCCCAAATTATAATCATAGATAAACAGAATAGAAATAGATAATAATAAAATAGAAATAGAATAAAATATTAGAATTTAGCAAATGCAGGTTAGTTTGGAAGAAAGTTTAATATCTGAAATATAAAACAATTAAATAGCTTACACATACACTGCCTATATATGTGTAACAAGTTATAACTTTCCTTTTTAACAAAAAAAAAACTATTAAATGTGTGTACTATTATTTTTGAGTTTTTATCAACACACAAACAAATAAAGAGCATAAGTGTTGCCCCACTCTCTTTCTGTCTTAAGCTTTTAGAACTGGATCTTGTAGGGTTTAAACTTGGGTGCCCTACAACTTCCTTTACTATATAAAAATGTGATGATGATTTTTGTTCCACATTTTCTTTCATGCACATTACTACAAATTTAGCTAATGACTAAATTGTAATGGCACTATATATATATATATATATATATATATATAGTGCCATATACGAGCTTAGAATATATATATATATATATATATATATATATATATATATATATATTCTAAGCTCGTCTGTTACATCCTCACTTTCAGGCAGTATATTATATTAAATAAAATGGGTTCTAGCTCAGTTAATAATTAAGAAATAAAATATTCAGCATTAAAATTAAATGTTTCACTAGCTCAAATTTAAAATACGAATAAGGTTCAGTTTATAAAAAATAAATTAAATAAATATTTAATATTGTCATGAGACTTGGAAGTGAAAATACAAGTGACAAGATAGATTACATTGAGCCAATATCCTACAGGATACTACATCAATGGCATAAGAACACCTTCCTCCTATTACTATTTCAAATAAATAAACTCATAGTATTCTTACGAATTTAATAAATCCTACTCACTAAGATTAAGCTACTAATTAAATATTAATCTTCTATTCATAATAATTTAGTTCTATAAAATCTCAGGTTCATAAAATTTATTCTAAGTTAATTAAAAATTACAGTAATAAAATATGAGAAAGGATTTTATGTCATAATCTACTACACTTAAATTAATAATAACAAATACTAATAATACTATTCTTCATTGTATGAACTAATTCTGTATATCTTTGCACTATATTTTATTACCATAATAATAAAATAATTAAATAATATAATATAATCCTTTATCTTTATGTAATAATATAATAAATATGTGGTAGCATTTGATAATCTGACAAATAAAGGTGTGTGGCAACGGATAACATATAACTCAATGTACTATTATGATAACTAATTTATGACCATAAGATATTGTAAAATTATAATTACTTAATTAAAAGAATACCAATAAAATATTCAAATTCTTAAAATAATTCTTTATTTATCTCTGTGCAAAATTATATGTTTGTTTCTATTATTATGGATATATTGTGATCTCATGCAGTGTAGTGGGAGACATAAACAATCTAGACACACAAATTTTTGAAAACTAAATTAACAAAGTTTATTATTAACAATAAAATAAAATAAACAATTTATATACAATATTTACATCGTATATCCTCACTTTACATCATTTACATTTTTTATTACTTAGTTATTAAAAAATGAAAATATTTTAGACTTATTTTATGTCTTCATTTTGACTTAAACAACAATAATAAAATAATACTATTTTATTTACCTTTTTCTAATTAAACTTATGATAAATTACATTTATTTATTTTTATTAAAAAAGTATATCCTATCCTTAAATATTATTTAATTATACCTTTCTTTCTAAAAACATCCATAGAAACATACTACGTAAAAAATAACATTATCGTGAGTATGGATTTTCTTAAAATTAAACAATTTTCATCTTAAAATGTCAAAGATGTTACATAAAATATCTATCTAATAACTTATTACCAGATTTTGGTGGATATCGTTTACTACACAATGTTTATTAAATATAATATATTCTCGTTTAGCATTTCATTAATACTATATAATTGTAAGTACTGATATATTCCCTATTATTTAATAATTTCAAAATTATACCTATACTTATTATTTATATCATTTTACTTTACACCATTATATTTTAAATTATGCAATACCTATTTTAAGCAAAATAAAGCATTTAAAAGTTATTAACATTTTGAAGAACAACTTTGTTTTATATATTTTATTCTTAAAAATTGTATGTTTTATTTCCAAAATAAATCATAAAAATATATATATATATATATATATGATTTATAGAAAAAAATAATCATATATATATATATATATATATATATATATATATATATATATCCTATGATTCTTTTTTTCTTTTAGGATTCATTGGATTTTCAATTCCAATTTATACAAATTCTACTTCTTCTAAGTAAATGAACTAATCTCCTATAAACGATATCATATCTTAAACTCTAAATTATCTATTATTTCTTTTCAAATATATCATACTGAATGATGTAGTTACATTGAAATCTAGATAACGAAACAGATGTATAGGATTTAAGGAAGAAAAACTAGAGTGTAACTCATAACATATATCAAAATATCATGGCACAGTGTATCAATAAGAAATAGAGGCACAACCTTTTCTTGTCTAATGTCCTCCAATACATCAATGATATTAAAGCTATTCCTTCACCTTTATTAAAAACATCAATACTTCAGAAAAATAGATACTGTCTAAAATAAATATATCAGTTACAGAGCACTGTTAGCTGTACAGTATATCTGCATGAAGACTATAAAATATTATTCATATTCCCTCATCACATCCTAATAGAATATTATCTTGGTTTCCTGTTCACCATAGTACTACCAAGTCACTATCTTATCATTACTTCCTAAATATTTATCACATCTTACATTGACAAAACACTATCTTGCATATTCAAAACAATAAATAAAATTCATTTATAATTAGAGCAACCTCACTGATCCACAAAAAAGTTTGTTTACTTTATTATTCTATACTATAAACCAAATACAAACTAATCAGATAATACTTGAACATCCAATAATATGAAAGTTTTAAAAGAATCACACAAATATTTATTATCATGTTGGGTTATATTACTAGTATAAAATTATAGTATGCATATTCCCAAATAAATCCTGAACTCACAATGTTTTAAATGTTGTACAAAATGTGTTTACATATAAGTAAAACATTTATACTTTATTCATTATTATTCATAGGCAATCTTAAAAGAAAACAAAATATACATCATAAAATTATCAATATTCATTAACTATTACCAAGTGACATTATCTGGTCATCACTTTTTGCAGTCTTCTTTCCATCCACTAGATATAGCATTGCATCCATAAAAAATATACATCCATACTTTTATTTAAAATGTTCTTATTTAAACTATTAAATTATTATATTATAGGATTTTAATAATAATAATAAAATAATGTTCATGTTTCTACCCTTATAAAACAAAAACATTACACTTTAACTAAGTTAATAAATAAAAATCAAGACTATAATTACGTATATCTTCAGTTAACTCTTCAATTGACGAAGGCTCTTGATAAAGTTAAAAAAAAAATGTTTATTTTTTTTCTCGAGAGTTTTTTTTTTTTTTAAATATTCTCCTCAAAAACATTTTGCTAAACTTCCTCCATTGCTATAATGGTGAATAAGACAATATATTTCTGGTAGTAAGAGCTGTCCAAATTTCTGTTATAAAATATCAGGTTAAAAAAAAAAGAATAATAAAAAAAAAATTACGACAACTTAAAACCTAAAAAATTAAATAGAATAATCATCAATCTATTCTGGAATAATTAATACAATAATAGTTTTATAACTTCTATAGTCCAGAATGATGATTATTGAAATCATAATATTAAAAATAATACTGTGAAGCTTCCTAAGATATTCCATATTGGTGTAGTAATGCATTATGTTCCATTTGGCTTAGCTTAATCTATCCGGATAAATTATTTGTGCAATATTTATCTTCCATAACTTCATCCTTTTATTTATTAACATATTCATTTCTTTATAGGTTTTTTCTTTAGTAAATTTATTGTTTTTTTTTTGTTTTTTTACCATTTATTCAGAGGTTTTTCTTATCTCAAATTATTAGCTTTTTAAATAATTTTATATATGCGTATAAACCATCTATATACCTCAGGTTTTCAATAACATGCGCTTTTCTAAAATATTTTTTGTGAGTCTTTCTTAAAATAATTTCTTGTAGAATTTTAATGTTCCCTTCACAAAGGATATAACATTTACTTTTATAACTTGATATTTCTCTAAATTTATCATAAAGTATGCTTGTCTTATTGCTACTTAATTTTGGACAAGCCTACCTTACTATGTAAAATAATGCGGGTTTTTTTTTTACTTTAAATCGCTAAAAGTTTTTTTAATAAGTTTCTTGTACAATGTCCATAAAATTAATTTATTCATTTTAATAGTTCTCTTGTTCAATATTATTGAAACTATATCAATAAATATTATATGCATTCATAAAGTATTATAAATTGAATACATTTTACTTTGTGATATTTCCATTTTATTATTGCCAAGTTATATATTAGATTTTTGACAAAATACTCCTGGTAAAAAAACTTTTAAAATTAGCAACACATATTAAATGAAGTTATTAAAATATTTTTAGTTTACACTCTCTTTTGCAAAATACTTTTTAAAATAACACCTATTAGCTTTTGCAAATAAAATTATGAGACCACTAAAATTGACTAAAATAATTATTTTTAAAATTACAATCACCTTGATAGCTTCTGATATGATTCAGCTATCTTTCATACATTATTAATCACTTCTGATAAATCAACTGCAATGTATTTATACCCTGCAAGAATACCTTATCCTATTGGTTGATTCTTACTTTTAGTTTGATACCAAATTTGCATAATGTTGCAAACTTAGACAATTAAATTTCAAAATAAAAATTATGATGTATTAAAACTTTAAAAATATTTTAAAACATTACTTTTAAATCAATTATTACTTTACTAAATCAATTAAATATTTAAAATGACTTATAAAAATAATACTTATTAAATTTTATCCTACTCTCAATATTTAATTTATCTATTTTTATTTAAACAAAATATTTAACTTTTTTATTAACTGTACTCATCTTTATTACATTATTCAAAACATTCTATACAATAGTTAACTTAATATTTATTATTTTTTTTATGATATGTAATAATTCTATCCAATTCTATAATGCAATTTTACATTATTTTGAACTTTACTAATAAATACTAGCAAGCGTGTGTAACCATATTATGCAGGTCACATGATTAATATAACTAAGACAGACTATCCAATTTTTCTCTTTCTGGGAATAAATAAATTGCTATATTTATTGTATTAAATAAAATAATACAAATATAAAAAAATTGGAAGAACAATTTGGAAAATATAGAATTAAATATAACTTTCACTACCATAAGACTTACTTTTAAAATATATATTAATTATGATTATTAAATATGATTTATAAATTTACATATAACATTTAGTTAACTATAAGTTTAAACTATTAAAATCGAACTTTTTAAACATACTTTTAAATATTTATAGCTGAGTTATTTATTATGGCCAGCTTTTGCAACCATATGTAATAATATTTTTAGCTTTATTTAACTGTTCTTAAGTGATTCGTTATAATTTGTAAGCATTACATATTTTATTTAGCTTTTAATTGTACTTTAAGATATTATTAATAAAATATAACTAACACATGAAGAGAGAACATTCTAAAATTTAAAATTTTTAGTAATTTACTGTGATGAACTATTTCTGACCTATAGAAAAGGGCACAAACATATTGAGCACATAATTAAAAATGATATTATATGTTACTTAAAATGTAAGTGTCTGATTTTAATATGTTTCTAATGTAAAATGAGATATGCAAGAGTAAAGTATGTGAACCAACATTTTAATACAGGTATAGTTTTGAATCCAGATAGGCAAGAGAAAATGTTATAATTGGTAGAACAATTACAAAGAAAATAAAAAAATAATAAATGCAGGTATATATAGTCAGATGTGGAGTCTAGGGTATGAAAATGCAGATTGTACTTCAAATACCTTACAATTTCATAGTAAATTAAAAAAAATTGTCAAAGTATGCAATGTCAGTTTGTATGAAGAACATATTTCCAAAAATATTAACACTCTTTTCAGCAGGTGTCATAAAATTACAAAAAAAACATGGCAAATCCTTTCACTTTACAGTATGACAGTGTTATAATAGGACTCATATACTTCTCATATCATGAAGTCATATTGATCAATAAATGGTTGATAAGTTGAAAGATAATAATGATAAATTAATATTGGAATGATAAATGTGAATATGAAGCATATTATTATATTATACATATCTTATAGATTCATGAATTATAAAAAAGTATTGATTTTACAGGGATTTGAAGAAGTTTTGGCTAATCCAGTTTGTTTAGGCATACTTCATTTTCTGATACTAAATGGAAGATTAAGTCATAAATTATGAATATTGTCCTGTTATGTGATTCCATTGAAAGTGCTTATTTTGTGTGTTGCCTAACACATTTATCAATAGTGTACTCATCTTCCTATAAGGATCACAGGAAACAAAGTGTTATTCTGAAGGTTTGTAAAGTAATCCAATTCTAACTCTCAAAATGGATCAAAGCATAATTTTCAAGTGTTGCATTTAACAGTCTCTAAGTCTCTGAAAATATATGTGAACAAGTGCTCATATATTTTTATTTGATTATTTCTGAATCATTGTTAGCTAAACAACATTAAGTTTATGTTAATTCTTTTGGTTATCATGCTGCATTGTCTATCTTAATGTCCAATGCTTGAATTTTTGTGTGTATCCTAAGGCTGAGGAATCCAATTGATTATATTGATAATTGAAGGACAGTCAAATGTCTGAACAGAAAAATAACTAACATATGTACTCAATCCATTTAAATAATGTTATGAATATTATTTTGGGTAAAATAATATTTATTAACTTGATTTAAAAAATCATTTCAAACAAATTAAATGTAAATAGCAAAATAATACCTATAGAAATGTAATACTAATTAGGAATATAAATAATTGCTAAATTCAAGAGTTGAATTAAGAATAATAACTTGAATATGTGAATTAAAAATTGAATGGTTTAATATTACATTGTTTCATTTTAAGCAAATAAACATCACATGGTCACCATTTCCTATGGTTGCTGTTAACTTATTAAAACAGACAAAATTCTCTATATACATATTACACTCAGTGGAAGCCAGAATAATCAATGCATTCCAGATGGCTTGTGCATAAAATCCTCATCTAGTGCCTACTCATCCAACATCCCCAGACTAGTTTCTGGCTTGTGAGCTTTGGCAGTGAAAAGCCTTGGAATTGAGAGCACTGCACCTAGATTTTAGAATCTAATGCAATCCTCCAGCAGTCACCTTTTATCTCTACTGAACTACAAAACTATGAGTCTTAAAGTGAAAACACTATAATATTTTCAATCCAAGCAAATAAGCTTATACAGTCATACAGTCATATAAGTCTGAACTCAGTTAAGTACCTATACACCCTGATGTCATTGGTTCTTAAATGGCCACAGCCACCACTATTCCATTAAACAGGATTGGTTTTAAGCCAATAAACATCACATGATCACCATTTCCTATGCTTGCTCTTAAATGTTATTAAAACAGGCAAAACTCTCTATATACACATTGTCACTCAGTGCAAACGAGAGTAATCAATGGATGTCAGAAGGCTTGTGCATAAAATCCCCATCTAGTGCCTACTCTTCCAATATTCCCAGACCAGTTTATGTCTTGTGGCCTTCATCAGTGAAGAGTTTTGGATCTAAGAGCACTGCACGTAGATCTTAAGATATAATATATGAATATATATAAGCTGATTAGCTTGGATTAAAAATATTACATTGTTTTCAATTTAAGTATCATAATTTTGTAGTTAAGTAGAGATAAGTTGTGGATGCTGGTGTGCTGCATTAGATTCTAAGTTCTAGGTGCAGTGCACTCAGATCCAAGGCTCCTCAATGATAAAGGCCATAAGCCAAAAACTAGTGTGGTGATATCCGATGAGTAGGCACTAGATGGGGATTTTATGCACAAGCCTTCTGGCATCCATTGGTTACTCTGGCGTGCACTGAGTGGCAATATAAATAAAATTACTATATATATATATATATATAAATATATATATATATATATATATATATATATATATATATATATATATATATATATATATTAGAATATATATATATATATATATATATTCTAACCCACCAAATTTTATTAGTTTATTAGAAAATTTATTAGTTTATTTATTTTATTTTATTTATTTTATTTCATTTCTAACCCAATATTTTTATTATTTTCCAATATGATCTAAAATACTTTTCATATAATACAATTGTACATTCAATTCTCTTAAGCCATGCCACGATTGTAATAACAACAATAATTGATCATTTATTAATTTAAAGAATAATCATAATAATATTAATCTCAGGGTTCTTTGTTTCATGTAAGGAAATGCTCGGCAGTATTGTGTTGTCGCATATGACTGGCATTCTGGTCGGCTATAGGAAACATTTATTTTACTTAAATTCAATGTGTCTTCATCTCTCATATCAACTGCTATATTATTTAAAGAGATGATAATTCTATTCAATAATGATGTATAATTTTGAATAACACAGCCTTTTTTTTTTCAGAATCTCAGTCAGAATAATAAAAAGACAAGGGTGCTTTTTGTGTCCTTCCATCATCCATGACAACACAATAATATAACTAAGATTTATTACTTAGACAATTTAACTAAATGGGAATGGAATAATGTGCAACCAAAGTTAATGGTTTGGGAATAAATTCATTTTTTTTTTTTTTTTTTTTTTTTTTTACACAAAGGTGAATGTTTAGTCTTAAGTTTTCAACTCCATAAATAATTATCATTAAACTAAAATATAATGACATATTCCGATCTGCTTAACTTTATTTATCTGGTATATTAAGTTTTTAAGAATTTGGAATGATTTTGGACTCAAGAAAAGGTTTTGCAAATATTGTGCAAACACTTATATTTAGCATATAAAAACAAAAAAATGAATCTACAACAAATTTTAACAAGACTATAATTTATTATTATCACAAAAAAAAATATATGAACATTTATTCAATAATCCCATAGTAATACAAAATATAAAATATAACTGACATTAATCTGTATACTCTTTTGGTTATGGACTAGAGGTTACTACTTCTCATGTATGCAATCATATGGATTGATTAACTAAAGTACATTTCATTACCAATACATTGTTTCTTACATTTTGGTAACCTTGTGGAAGCTTTTATTCAAAATTATTGACTAACTATTTTTTTTTTTTAAATGATTAATCCCATCATATGCAAAACGCAACATATTAAATTTATTTCTAATACATTTACTTTATTTATGGTCTTTAATGGGATAACCTATTCTAATTATAGGCCAGTTATCAGAAGTTATACTTACCATCTTACATTTAACTTAATGCTAACTTAAGTTATGATACAAATTTTATTCATACGTATAATTTTAAAATATGAGTATTATTTAATTACTAACCAGAATTAAATATTGCATTTGAATATTCCTTCAGTAAATAAGCGTTTTAAATTATGCAATTTTAATTACTTTCTCCATTGATTTACTTGTCAAATACTAGCAATATTTAGCAGCACAATACAGATATTGATCTTAGTTACTAACGCACTAATTATACTAAAGTGGATCTTGAGGAACTAACACCTCCAATATAACCTTTATCTTGCCCGAACTTTCAAAATTAAGCACAATAATCAACACCTTCCATGGTTGAGCTATCTTTATTTTCTCATGAGGAATATGGAATAACCACGAAGGTCTGTAAAGTAATCTACTACATTAAAATATTTTGGTGTTTTCTTGCCTCTTACTTGGGCATACAACGAACACACACCAAATACAATCCTCTCCTGGGATTTAAACGAATGAAGCATACTAAATGCTAGATAAATTCTTGATCGTCCTATCTATGAGAATCGATCACTTGGGCTATAAACATACCTGAACATTATATTTAAAATCTTCCTCTCATGGAAAACAAAGCTTTTGGGGATATCATTTTTCATCCCACAAAATAAATACATTATAATTATTACCTATGCGAATATTAAGCATATACCAATGCTATATCTGGGCAAGATAAGTAAATACACTGATTATAATAAACTTATGTTACCGGGTATACTTTGATCAACATCTGAAATCAATGGACATCATAGAATAAAAGTATAATAATTTTAATTTTAATAAAGGAACATTCAAAAATAGTTGGTAGCATACTATCTTAAACTAAATAAAGTGGATGTGTTATTTAAGAATAATTAGGAATAAATTCCTCAATTAATACAGTATAAATTCGTTTCAAAACTTTAACAAGAAAAATTTTGTTATAGCATTTTTTTTTTTTTAGTTACTTCTGATAATTTTCAATATTTATTTTACCCCTTAAATATCTAAATATTTTTCTTTTACGTATCTAACATACAAAATTTCTACCTACAATTGTATGTAATAATTAAAACATATTTTATAGATTTTTTTTTTTCTTTCGTGTTAAATATCAACTTAACCTATAATAATTATATTAAAACATACCTTTGTCATTACAAGGCTATTAAATATCACTTGACCAAACAGACTTTAACCTATGTGATATAACAAAAAAATACATATCATTTATAACTTAGTTTTAAACAATCATTAATTAACAAGTGCATACTCTCTCATTAGAAAATGTTTTTCTGTTGAGCAATTGGTCCAGGTGAAGAGCTTTATTCAGTCATAATTCACGAAGCAAATTTAAAAACAATAAACGCATGGTATTATTTCCTTTAAATAAAAGTTTTCTCTTATTTTGTGCGTTTAATAAATTAGGTAAAGAAAAATATAGCAGAATTGAAGATTAATTCTTACTTGAATTAAACTGCTACAATTTTGGGATCCATAGAAAAAAAAATAGACTTTTAATATAGACGAATATTTGACTATAGACGATAAACATACACAATATTTTTTTTTTTATTGACGATACGTATACTTATTAGCTAGCTTACTTATGGACGAAAATGCGCAATTTTCCGAGAGATTATTATGATAATAACTGCAGTCAATTTACGTGTACATGAAGTTTTAATAATTCCAACTGATGTATAATATAATATCATTTATTTTTATCATTAAGTCACTAAAATATATGGTTTTGTTCATACTTTAGGAATTATAAATTTATTTTAGTGGTAACTTCTCCTTAAGAATGCCCTATATATAACTTTTCCTATATTTACTCTGAGAAAGTTTATATTTTTTTATATATATATATATTTTTTTTAAATATACAGGTGCATAATTTAATCTTATTTATCATTATTATTATTTCCAGACAATTCTTGGTGAATAAAACATATTTTAATGTATATAACTCATTACTTGTAAAGGCAGACAATATTGAGAAAGAGCGCGAAAATGTTTCTAGTTGATTTTCCTTTGTTTCAAAATATTTCTTTCAATTATTATTATTTTTTTTTATACCAAGAAAATATTAATAAATGACATAAAGTTAATAAATAATTATTTCTTTCTTGGAAATCATTTATCTTCCTTAATTTAGACATAATAACACTTTTCGTGACTCTTTTAGTTACATCTGTCATTTTTGAACTTTAGCGCGAGACAATAAATTTTTCAGTATAAAAGGTCTTTAAATAGGTAGATGGCAAAGAAAATCAGGATATCTTATCAAAAAAATTTAGCCACACATTATATTATTAAAATTTTACTTTGATTACATTTATTTCTGCAAAATAAAATGAAAAAATTGAGTTACCAAATTTCAGCACTGTTCCTTCCTTGAAAACTAAAAGCAGACTATATTTTTCAAAAAAAATGATCTTGATTTAGCGACCTCTTCCAGAAAAATAATCATTTGATTATAACATAAACAAAAGAAAGGAAAAACCTATTACAATCATATAGTTTTAGTATTATTTACCTGGATTACAAAGTAATTTGACAATAAAAAAAAATAATAATAAATATATTAAATTAACATTATCATTTTTTTTTCTTTTTTTTTTTTAATTTTTTTTTAATTTCTTTTTTTACAAAAAGAAATTACTAGAAGTTATTGTGCTTTATGATAAGACACTCATCCACTCTCCCCTCTACCCATCCAAAATCAATTACTGTTTAGCTTTTATACCATATTAATTTGCTCTAATTATTAATATCTCAATTAAATTATTCATGTTTTCTCTTTAAAAATGACATTGAGTTATTAAATCTATTAGTTATTCACTCAAAACATGCCAAAGTGAGTGAATAGCATACTTTATTAATCAATTATTACTATTGTTATTTTATCTTTTTATTTCTTTAAAGAATAGCATTGTTTTCCTGCAGAAATAATGCCAAGTAAACCAAGTGTCAATAACACTAGGTTACAATTCTCCCACCGTTATAATAAATAAAAAATAAAATAATATATGCATTTTTAACACTTCTTATGGTATTACTAAGTTTATATCCTACTTATTTCTTATGTCAATAAATACAGTTTAAAGGATTTAATTTTGCTTGGGATATGGTAGTAAGCTTCAGGCTTTATAGGTACCTCTTGTTCCATCAGGGGTTGAGACCAAAAAGGCATTCTCACCCACTTGTTTCACAATTTCATAGGGGCCTTCATAAAGATACATGAATTTTCTAAACATATGTTTCCAGAGATTACTCACATGGAGAATTCTAATTAAAACAAAATCATGTACTTTAAAAGGATGTGGACTGGTTTTGGAATAACGAGTGCATTTATCACCCATCTTTTTAAGGTTAATTCTGGCCAGTGCTTGATCATGTACTACATTATGCTGTTCCCCATATGTTTAAAAATTAGGGCCCCGAAGTGAGGAACGTTCCTGCGAGGTCCTTTTTAATTTAATGCCCCGCTACTTTTACTACCTTTTATATTTTTCTTTGGTATTGTTGGGATACCACTAGTAGAAGGCTGATTCTCATTCAGAATTCTACTCTTAACTGTTGGCCTACTGAGGTGGCTATTCTGTCTACCATAGGGATTCGTCCTATAATATCCTTTTTCTCTAACTAACTTCCTCCTTCCCATATGTGATCTATCTGCGAAATTGATATTACTCACCATCGGATGGGTGTCTCTATTTACCCTAATTCTATTATCAATATTCCTATCGCTGGTCTCTAACGAATCTAAAATTTCTACTACCTCTTCTATGGTATGTCTGTCAGCAGCAATCAAGATCTGCTCTATATGCCTCAGCAGATTATGGCAAATTATTCACACAATTTGTGTCTCAGATAAAGGATAAGCTGTCAAGGTTTTCAATTTGACAGCCTGACTCCTGAAAAACTGAGTATAACTACCTTTATTTACATGATATCTTTCCTGAGATATCTGATATCTCAGGTTATCTTGGCGGTCTTCCCCCCAAAAACTGGCTAACATAAGATATTTGAAGTCTCCATATGTTTCTGGTTTAATAAATAATGATTGCCACCAGTCTTTAGATGCTGCACACAAATGGTTAGCGGCAATAGCAATCTTTTCTATCTCAGATAAATGACATAAGGTGAATAACTCCTCCAGATTCTGGAGATACTCGTGTGGATTCTCCAGATATTCACCTCTAAAAAATTTTATTTTTAAGAATTTTAAGGCCATGGAGCTATTACTTTCTGGCTCTAGCATGACTTTACTTCTAGCCTCATTTAATGGATCGTATATTGATTCTAATGGATTAATTACCATATGTAACTCAGATATTACTCTGTTATTCTGACCATTATTTGTTTCCTTTACTTGAGTTTCAGATAAACCTTTACTTTGAACAACTTTTTTATTTTTTGTAAAATTATCCCTATTATAGTCTATAGCTTGCATTCGACTCTCTAATTCTAACTTATAGTTCTGCCATTCACAGTCTATTCTCTTTGAATTATCTTTTAGGCCTACATTTAAGTGTTTAATCTGTTGTTCCAATTGGTTAATAGTTTCATCTTTATCTATCCCGAATTTATCTTCTAACCTTTGATAGACTTTACTCTCACACTGAGTCATTAATTCCCCTATTTCATCTTGGAGATAATTATGTAATAGCTGTGCATTACTCTTTATTATATCATTAAAATTTTCTACTCTTCCCATAACTTGACTTAGCTACCTTTCTAGATTTTGATTAATCTCACATTGGGTCAACTCTTGAGTTTCTAGTTTAGCTATTAATCTGGTAATATGGCTCTGACATCCTTTCACTACATTGTCAGGTGCTAGAGTTATATTTTTAACTTCCTCTTACAAATTACTGACTTCACTTCTAGCACTGTCTAATTCTCCCTTAATAGATTCAAATCTCTCCTGAACTTCTCTTTGAAATACTACTGTTTCCTTTTGATAATTTCTTATTTCCTGTACTTCATTGTTTAATACAATATATTGACTTTTTAAGTCCTGCTGGATAGCCTCAATCATATTTTCTGCTCTTTCAGAATTTGTTTCGATCTCTTTCCTTATTCTTATTTCCAGCTTTTCAGAGGCCAAATTTGATTCTTCTACATGATTTCTCAAATCTTCCCTTAAGTCCTTTATCTCCTGTACTTGATTTTGAGATGTCTCTTTGATCTCCTGCATTTGATTCTTCTAATTTAATATTTAAATTTTGCATCTGACTTTTTAATTCACTATTTGATTGTTCTAATTTACTATTTGAGTTTTGGATCTGACTTTTTAATTCACTTTTTAATTCATTATTTGAGTTTTGTATCTGACTTTTCAATTCACTATTTGATTTTTCTAATTTTTTCAAGAATTCCTCCAATGTATTTCTCATTAATTGATCTGGCTCATTTTCATGTTTTCCCTTTATTATTGTGGCTTCTTCTGGGTTAGCTATATCCAAATCTTCCCCTTCCTCTTTTAATTCTACACTAAAATATGGAGTCTGTGTATCAGGGATTGTAACTCTTGGGATCCTCCCAAATCCTCAGAAATACTATGATTATCTTTGTTTTCACTCATATTAAAATTCTAACTCTTTTAGTATTTAACAGTACTGTAATATTAGCAATGAACTATTAATAAATTTATCGATAAGAAATGATTGACAAGACATCCTGCCTCCATGCCTCTCCTACCAAAAACAATCTACACCAAAAACTATGCTCTGACATTTAATATCCCTAAAGCTCCAACATTAACTACTAAATATGCTCTTTTTTTTTTTAGTTACTTCTGTTAATTTTCAATATTTATTTTACCCCTTAAATATCTAAATATTTTTCTTTTACGTATCTAACATACAAAATTTCTACCTACAATTGTATGTAATATTTAAAACATATTTTATAGATTTTTTTTCTTTCGTGTTAAATATCAACTTAACCTATAATAATTATATTAAAACCTACCTTTGTCATTACAAGGCTATTAAATATCGCTTGACCATACAGACATTAACTTATGTGATATAACAAAAAAATACATATCATTTATAACTTAGTTTTAAACAATCATTAATTAACAAGTGCATACTCTCTCATTAGAAAATGTTTTTCTGTTGAGCAATTGGTCCAGGTGAAGAGCGTTATCCAGTCATATTTCACAAAGCAAGTTTAAAAACAATAAATGCATGGTATTATTTCCTTTAAATAAAAGTTTTCTCTTATTTTGTGCGTTTAATAAATTAGGTAAAGAAAAATATAGCAGAATTGAAGATTAATTCTTACTTGAATTAAACTGCTACAATTTTGGGATCCATAGAAAAAAAAAATAGTCTTTTAATATAGACGAATATTTGACTATAGACGATAAACATACACAATATTTTTTTTTTATTGACAATATGTATACTTATTAGCTAGCTTACTTATGGATGAAAATGCGCAATTTTCTGAGAGATTATTATGATAATAACTGCAGTCAATTTACGTGTACATGAAGTTTTAATAATTCCAACTGATGTATAATATAATATCATTTATTTTTATCATTAAGTCACTAAGATATTTTGTTTTGTTCATACTTTAGGAATTATAATTTTTTTTTAGCGGTAACTTCTCCGTAAGAATGCCCCTATATAACTTTTCCTATATTTACTCTGAGAAAGTTTATATTTTTTTATATATATTTTTTTAAATATACAGGTGCATAATTTAATCTTATTTATCATTATTATTATTTCCAGACAATTCTTGGTGAATAAAACATATTTTAACGTATGTAACTACATTACTTGTAAAGGCAGACAATATTGAGAAAGAGCGCGAAAATGTTTCTAGTTGATTTTCCTTGGTTTCAAATCATTTCTTTCAATTATTATTATTATTTTTTTTATACCAAGAAAATATTAATAAATGACATAAAGTTAATAAATAATTAATCTTCTCTTGGAAATCGCTTCTTTTCCTTAATTTAGATATAATATAATTTTTCGTGATTCTTTTAGTTACATCTGTCATTTTTGAACTTTAGCGCGAGACAATAAACTTTTCAGTATAAAAGGTCTTTAAATAGGTAGATGGCAAAGAAAATCAGGATATCTTATCAAAAAAATTTAGCCACACATTATATTATTAAAATTTTACTTTGATTACATTTATTTCTGGAAAATAAAATGAAAAAATTGAGTTACCAATTTTCAGCACTGTTCCTTCCTTGAAAACTAAAAGCAGACTATATTTTTCAAAAAAAAATGATCTTGATTTAGCGACCTCTTCCAGAAAAATAATCACTTGATTATAACATAAACAAAAGAAAGGAAAAACCTATTACAATCATATAGTTTTAGTATTATTTACCTGGATTACAAAGTAATTTGACAATAAAAAAAAATAATAATAAATATATTAAATTAACAATCAGTGATGTATAATTCTTTAAACATTATCATTTTTTTTTCTTTTTTTTTTTTTTTATTTTTTTTTTAATTTCTTTTTTTACAAAAAGAAATTACCAGAAGTTATTGTGCTTTATGATAAGACACTCATCCACTCTCCCCTCTACCCATCCAAAATCAATTACTGTTTAGCTTTTATACCATATTAATTTGCTCTAATTATTCATATCTCAATTAAATTATTCATGTTTTCTCTTTAAAAATGACATTGAGTTATTAAATCTATTAGTTATTCACCCAAAACATGCCAAAGTGAGTGAATAGCATACTTTATTAATCAATTATTACTATTGTTATTTTATCTTTTTATTTCTTTAAAGAATAGCATTGTTTTCCTGCAGAAATAATGCCAAGTAAACCAAGTGTCAATAACACTTGGTTTACTTGGCATATATTATATATATATATATATATATATATATATATATATATATATATATATATATATATATATATATATATATATATATAATCAAGGCAATCTCTTTTAACAACAAAGGTGGTACCACTTTTTACATGGTTTGATATATTTATATAGACAACAAAGATTATAACTTGGCCAAGGAGTGTGAGATTAATAATACAAAGAAATTTAAACAAACCTCATGAATCAGAGAAATATAACCTGTTCTCAAAGCATTCTAATAAATATTCATTTATAACTTCCAAATTCCATATAAAGTATATATTACTAAGACAATAAAGCCAATTACTCAAGACAATAATAAGTTTATATATGTAAATGATAACAAGCAACCATTAATTTATCAACAAATATTTATTAAATGTAAAATTCAAATCTTCAGTATTGTATAGTATTAATTTTTTCTATGAGTTAAAATTACAAATATAACAATTTCACCAACAACAAATTAGTCTTCTTATAAAGAATTATACATTTTAAAATAAAAAATTCATATTCTCACTATTTTATCACAGTAATCATCTTTGATTGTGGAAATGGTTGGAAAACACTCATATTTATAATTTTCACACATGTAAATTGATAATGTTTGAACAATGATTATTAAGTGTTTCTAAAAAGATTTACATTGGAAAAACGCTGTATGACAGGGTGGTTCTTTATCTTTAAAATCTTCATTGCTAGTTTTATAAGAATTATTTTATTGATTCAAATTGGCAGTTAAGTGATTAATAGTTCTTGGACGTTATTTAAGTCATCTAGATTTTATAGGCTTTCAAAAAGAAAAGTGTTTAATTAATATACTTTTAAAGTTATTCCATATAGATCTAAGAATTTGGATAATTAAAAGAACAATAAAGAGATGTTAAACCATTTAACAAATATGAAAAGATTTGTGTTAGCGTAACAAAACAAAATCAAAAAAAGAATAAGTGATTATTGTCATCACTGAATGAACTTAAGAAACTAAAAGTAAACTATCCTACACATTATCTAGAAGAGTTATAATAGATCAACAGTAGAAGTTTAAATGGAATTCATATTTTTTGCATAAAGATTATACTTTATTAACATATTGTTTGCAAGTACTAAGTGTTTTGTGTACAGTATATGAGCATGTATTGAAGATGTAAAAGGAGCAATCAAGTAAGAGTGAAATCCAACTAAAGACATTTATTGATATACATGTTATATAACAGTGATTTAATGATTTGCGTATACACTGTGATTTTTCTACATTAAACTTATTTATGGTTTTTGTGTTTCTTTATGTTAGAATATAATAATAGTAGTTATTTCCATCTTTCATTTCAGTTATGTAAAACATATAACAGTATTAAGTTTGCAATTATGTGTTAAAATTTTCCTTTAGATTGTCTTGGAAAAAAAATGTTTTTTTTTAAACTATAAGAAGGCAAATTTTAATATATAGTTTTTCTACATATACAAGATATTTTTTTAAAAAAATTAACTATTTTTAACATTAATATTTTTAATAAATACAAATTAAATTTTGTTCATCATGTAAATTGCAATTTTGATTTTTATATCGATATTAATTTAATTTTTAATTAAATAAATCTATGGAAGTCAAGCGTTGGTGGTCGAGTGGTCATCACAGCAACCTTACAAGTAGTTGTCCTGGGTTTGCATGCTCGCTTCCCGGCCGATGCTTTGACACATGGAATAAAAAAAAATCTATTGAAGCAACAAATATAAAATATTTTAGGCATTATATACTATTATTACATGACTTTCTCTTATGCATATCTAATCAAGATCATCTGTTAGTTTACAGTAGTTGCCGTTAGTGTAGGGCAAGGAAAATTATTCATGAACGCATACAAGTTAGTATAAGATAAAGTCAAGTAACATTATTGCTGATAACGGCCTTATTATACAAAACGCAGAAAGAATATTAAAGTCGATATTAAACCAAAATGTAATAAAATATGTAGAACTGATATAATGTTAAATTTATATAAGTATGGGAATTATTATTATTATTTTTTGCTTTCTAAATATAATTGTCTTTTTTAAAAAAAAAAATATTTCAGGCTATATAAGCTTTAATGCCCTATATATGTTAATGATGGATTTTAAATGCATTAGTTCCAATTTTATTTTCTAGTCGCTACTGATAAATTCCAAAATCTAGAAAAATACTTAGAGTTAGTTGTATTATATCAGTTTACCATCTGGTGCTTAATACATGAATACATGTATAATGTATATAATGAAGTTTAGATGTAATTAGACAAGATTTAAACACAGATTTTCAAGCTCCTTTTAGCCATCTACTTGATCTTATATGACAAATACACATTCCTCTTCTGTATATTTAAATGAACATATTAAGGTCCTATATATAAGGGGTCAGAATGATTACAAGTAAACAAATGGTATGCCAACAATATTGGCATCAACAAACTCTTTGAGCATTCCATCATCAGATTTTCAATAATATGAATGGCTGAAAAATTGAAGACTGAAGCCTGACATTAAAACTGGAATATCTTTTATCTTAATATAAACTAATGATATAATATACACCTCCATACTTATATTAATCTTTAAGTGAGGTTTAAGTTTTATATCTATGCTAGACATAATCTCTTGTTTTGATAATGATTACTAATAATCATTATTGTATTTATCTGAAATGGATGGTGTTGAAGTTGTGCATGGAGAAAGTTTGACAATGGTAAATGAAAATGTAACAATAAATTTAAAGATTGATTGTACATATGTGTGGAAAATGATGATCTGGACCAATTGATAAATTTTGATTTAGCACAAAATACATATACTGGATGTCATTTATCTTCTTCATATGAATGTGGTCAGATGTATTGGTTTTATAAGATGGAATGGCTTGCTGAAGAAAGCATGAACGTATGTGTTAAAATCTCCACTAAATACATATGGTGTTTAATGAATTTATTAAATCTATAGTAGATGGTTTTAGAATAGGGTAAAAAATGCATTTTAATATTTTACTATGCAATATTGTCTTATGAAGTAATACAGAAATTTGTCATTATTTTTATTATAAAATCAAAGTTTTGACACATACAAAAAGCAAAAAAAAATATTTTTAATCAAATACAAACAAGTAATGAATTTTAAATTACATATTTTTATTTAATTATTTTTCATTAATGTATTCTTCCATTTTGAAATTTACGAATTTGACCATTATAATTATAGTTGCATACTAGGAAGATCTATCTATTTCATGAATTTATTTTATTTAAATACATAGGGTTGCAGAAATAGAATGTGTAATCAGTATATAGTTGCAAAAAAATAAATAGTGAAAATAAAGTCGAAATGGTACAAGAGCTGTTAATATTATTCTAATATCTGAATCATAAATTAAGACTAGCAAAATGTTCAGCACTAAAAAATAGATCGTAGATGCAATAAATGGGTTAAGAATTATTAATAGGATATAATTGTTTGCATGCACAAAGTTTCTTCTTAATTAATATGGTAAGAAATATCAGTAATCATATTTGGAATGATTTATTTAAATAAACACACATTAATTTTTTTAGTAAAATAAATTTAAGTTTTCTGGAGTAGTTCACAGATGAAGAGCTATAAAATGATAAAAATACTAATAATAGTTGAACAATTTGGAAAAAAAATATCTAACTTGTAGGTCTTTGAATCACTGCCAATTCCGATGTTCATTCAGATAGGTGTCACCACACGATCATATGTCCTTTATTTTTTTATAGAATAAACAATAAATTTATTATAAAAAACTTTCAGTTGAAAATTAATTTGCCAATTAACTGTTGCTTTCACTGCTACTTAATATTTTTTTTTTTTTGTAATAAGTAATTGTAATACTTTTAACTTTATATTTGAATAGTCAAAGAAAAAAAAAAGACAAGAAATGATTTAGAAATATAAAATGGGTGAGTTGATTTTTTAAAAAAATAAACGTTAAACCAAAGTATAAACTTCTTTACTATTTATCTTAATTATTTTTATCAAAATCCATAATATTAATAATGATAATTATATTTTTGCGTTATTAAACTAAATTCTACACTAAAACAATTATATATACATATATAATATTGTAAATTGATTTCTGTATTTCTTCAAAGCAATATGCTGAATCTTTTAATTAAATATTAGTAAGTATAGTAATTAAAATTTTTGAAGTGTTCAAAAAATATAATCGACACTTAGGAGCATTTTCGACTATCTTCATAGTCTTTGTCAATTAATAATTTGAAAGGCAGCAAAAATTTAGGTCACGGAATTATGGGAAATTTAACCTTTCAAAGTAGTAGTTGACAAAGACTATGACAATTGTGGTAAGCGCTACTAAGTGACGATTATATTTTTTGTACTTTTCAAAATTTTTGATTATTGTATTTACTAATATTTAATTATAAGATTATATATATATATTATCGCATGGAAAAAGTTAAACTACATTACCTGACACAATAATGTATTGTCTTTATTTTTTTACCTCTCAATTTCAATTACAATGTGATTATTATAATTAAATTTTAAAGTTTAAAAATATAATTATAAATTGCTATTAGTTTAAATTAAATAATAGAAACAATTTGAATATGTTAAATAATTAAAATGACAAAGATATTTTCGATAGCTCAGTTATAATTAGATATTTTAGAATGATTATTACTTTGTAATTAAATATAACATTGTGATTAAATATATTTGCATTACAAACGATAGAAAATTATACGTTTAACAGCAGAATTTTATACGGTTATTGAATTAGACGATAATATAGCAATTAAATAATAATTAGGAAAAACATTTACAATGACGACTAGTATTTAACTTTTCTCTTGTGTGTAGTATATATGTAGAAGATCAAATGTTTTGCACAAAATTTATGAAGTATATAAAAATTAACGACTGATATTTTCTATAATTAATTTCGAATATGTATCAAACAACTAATTTAAAAAAATGAAGAATACATAAAAATGATTAACAAGGAATAAAATAATGTAGTTAATATAAAGAAGTTTTGATTTTTTTATTATTATTATTATTATTATTATTATTATTATTATTATTATTATTATTATTATTATTATTATTATTATTATTATTATTATTATTATTATTATTATTATTATTATTATTATTATTATTATTATTATTATTATTATTATGATGATGATGATGATGATGATGATGATGATGATGATGATGATGATGATGATGATGATGATGATGTTTCACATAATATAGATTGCTCTGTTTATATGGGCAATCTGTAGTTAGTTGTAGGTTTATATATATAAAAGTTGATTTATTGATTTACACAACATTACAAAATTTTTTTCATGCTGTGGATTAGTTACAAGGATTTTACAAAGCTTTGATTGATGTGGTTTCATAGTCAATCTGTAGTTGTACGTTTATTATGTAAAATTTGATTTTTTTATGCTGTGGATGACATACAAGGGTTTTACATAGCTTGTATTACTGTGGTTACATGGGTAATCTGTATTTGTAGTTTTTACATGTGTAAAAGTTGTTTTATTGATTTACAGAAGATTACATAAAATTTATATGGTCTGTACTGTTGTATCTATAGATACAAACCAGGTTTTTATTTTATTATATGTGGTTGAGTTTCCTGGGTAACATAGTTGAGGACTAGAAATATCCTTGGTAGTGTGGCAATTGTCTGTGAAGTCTGCACTGGTATGAGATCAATATCAACTATTTTTGATTTATTAGGGTTCTGGATCTTCTTTGGATGACCCACTTTTCTCTTGCTTTTATTGGCAAGGTGGGATGAGGAGGGTGTGGTGTGGGTGAAATAATAGATGGGTGCTCCAGATGGGTGGTGGTATAGCTGCATTAAAATTGGTTGCAAATGTTAAGTTGAAGTTTATAGTAGGTTGATCAGACTATGGCTCTAGTTGTGCATTAGAGGTGGAAACTGAATAAGGCTTTTGATGAAGTGTAAGCATGAGATCCATGATTAGAGGGTCCTGATTTCCATAGGAAGCTGCTGGTACAGCTATGTTAGAACTGGTTGCAGTTGTTGAACTGGAATTTATGGTAGATTGGTCATACTCTGGGAGTGGCTGTGTTGGAGGTTGAATGAGGCTTTATGTGAATTGAACCTGAGATTTAGGCTAGAGTGTTCATACATAGGTAAACAGGGTAAAATATTGGTTTTTTAGATAAGCTCAGCATTGCTATTAGAAGTGGCATATGTTTCTTAAAATCATCTATTAACTTGATGAGAGTTGAAGATTTGAATGAAAAAATTAACACAAAATTGTAGAAATCAGTTATTAACTGATTGGAAATTGAAAAAGGTATATAAAGTTAGTTTTTTTTTTTTTTTGCTAGCCTAAGGTTTTGATCACTCTATAAGCATAAACAGCCAAAGCTTGTTACTAAACAAAGATCAGTGATTATGACATCATCATTATTATTATTATTATTATTATTATTATTATTATTATTATTATTATTATTATTATTATTATTATTATTATTATTATTATTATTATTATTATTATTATTATTATTCAACAGTACTTTTTTATTTCTTCACTGTCTAAAATTTAGGCAACATTTGCATTAACAAAATTATTCTTTTTATCTATTTATTTAACCATTACTCATTGTTGCTATTAAAATAAAACATTTGTATTGTAACTATATATTTGTATATTTTATCAAGTGGCAAAATAACTAATCATATATTAAACTATTATGTACAGGATGAAAGAAAGATGATAAGCTGCACATCGATACATTAATTTATAGCAGGTCGAGACATGCTACTGTATTTATGCTTAGGTATCACAAAACTTGACTAATAAAATTGGATCATTTGTACAATCCCCCATCACCAATGGAGTAATGTTCATGAAATGATTTTATTTACTTTGAAATAATCGTAAATATTTATTTCTCTGGAGAGAACTAAAAATACAGGCTATTAAAAATCAGTTTCATTTCTTTTAAAATTTAGAATACTTTTCTATTCTAATGCTATTTTCCGTCAAAGGTGTACGTCTCATACTTTTACTCATCCATACGTTTTTATTTTATTTTATGAAATTATGCATGGTACAAAAATAATCTGAAAAAAAAAATGAAATTTTGTTTTGTACATTAGATGACCCACAATGAGATGTATAAGTTTAATGTGTGTTGCCATGCACTTAAAGTAAAATAAAAGCTGGATATAAGTATTATTATTATTACATTATAAAATAATACTATTGTAAAATAAATCAGAAAATTTGCAAAAAAAATTAAAGTAGAGAGGTCATAATTTATGTACATGCAAGTAGGTAAATCATCCTTCTGTAACATGTATATTTATTTATATCTATGTTGCATTTTCTACCTTGCTGACCTTTTTTGATCTTTAAATATATACTCACTTACTACAGAAAAATCACTTAGAAATTATATGCAATAAGTGAGAAAAATATAATCTTGTTACAAGAATTTATATTGTTAATTTTTTCATATTTAAAAAGCAACAACATGTACATGAAAATAAAGAAAAAATGCGATTTTAAAAGGTATAGAAAATATGATTGTAATTTGCAATTTATTTAAAATAAAGATAGCATATTGAAATTGTTTTAATAATCTATATTTATTATAGATTCTATAAAGTATAACTTCAATTGAATTCTTACTATTATTTTACTGTTTAATATTATTCTTTTATAGTAATTTTTATTTCACTATACATTATACAAATTTGAGAAAATATCCTTTTGACAGACAATAAAATAACCCACATATTAAGATCTATACTCTTCATGTATTGATGTTGTTCTTTTTATAAGTATTCGTTTTTTTACAGAAGTAAGTCTACATCAGTTGTTTTATTAAATTATATTATTTATATGTTTAGTTTTTTATGACATGTTTTTTTTATATATTTGTAGATAATCTATAGACTCAGAGACATATTTCAAATTATAGAACAGACGATGTGTAAACAATATAATTCTCTATGCCTTACACCTATTATTGTTTAGTGATTATATTTTGATTTACCCATGGTTTTTAACTCAAAATTATGATAACGTATATAATCCTATGTTATCTATTCATTTGTGAACTTTTGTTAACTCCCTGTGAAGTTATATATTTAATGCCTTAAAACTCCATGACTACCCTATTAATAAACAACAGGCAACTTATTTCCCTTTTCATTATCTCATCTGATTACCAACTTGCCCAACTCAGTTTGGTGTTGCTTATGGTCTTTTATATAACTTCAGTCTATGTTGGCATGAAATCAAAAACAATGCAAAATGCTGGCAGAAAATAAGCTGATTATACTTCTATTTTGTTTTTCTATATATTTTTTTGCTTTATTTGAATTATTTTTATTGTCTAATTTATTTAAATGAATAGGACTGACAGTTTTTTTTTCTTTTTTCTTAACTCGATAAGTAAGAGATTACATGACTGGATGTTAAATTGTAAAACTATCAGTATTTACATAAATTTATTAATAAAATAACTAAAATTATTTTATATATTACAAAAAAAAATTGTTTCATAGTGACTGTTTTTTTTACATTTATCACCAACAAAATGTATTTTAAATATCTATGAGATATATGTAAGTGATAAGTTTTTTTTGTTTATTTCATTATTCAATAGTTAATTTCCATATTATATTTAGTGAGACTTTTTTATTTGTGTTATGCCACAATAGATATTGAACTAATATTATCCTTTGTATTTTTAATTAAATACAAAAAATCAATAATCAATTTCTTTGTTAAGGCAAAAATTGATTTTAACAATCAAAAATGTCTATATTATATACAGATTCAAGAATTATATTGATTATACGCCTTAAATTTTATACCTTGACATATATATTATCTCATAGATTATCATATAAAAATATAATGCATATTTCATTTTATATCATATTTTTTAACCTGGATTAATATTCGATATTAATTCGCTCATGTATTTTTTTTCAGATCACACTTTGAAATAAAATAATTTATTTAATGTTCTTCTGTAAATTATTATTTCAAAGTTTTTAAACAACAGTTTAATCAATGTAAGCTTTATTATTTTCTTTTAAATTTAGGATTATTAGACAAATAATAGGATCCTAATAATTTCATAGATATACTATTATCCTGATTACAATAATAATAATAATAATAATAATAATAATAATAAATAGTATTATTATTATTATTATTAATATTATTATTATTATTATTATTATTATTATTATTATTATTATTATTATTATTATTATTATTGTTGTTGTTGTTGTTGTTTGTTGTTGTTATTGTTGATATTATTATTATTATTATTATTATTATTATTATTATTATTATTATTATTATTACTATTATTATTATTATTATTATTATTATTATTATTATTATTAAAAATAAATATGATATTCTCTCAATTTGGAATATATAATTTACTAATAAAAACATTAATATATAATAGTGAGTAAGGAAATTTATGACCACTCAAAATACCACGAATACATTTAGAACAACTACTCTTAAGCTTAAATTAAGTGTTTTAATCACTTAAATCTATGATGAATTACCAAAACAATTTTCTAAATGAAACAAAACGATTTCAACACAAGATCAGTGATTTTAAACACATAAAAAGTTGATTATAATGATCCCTTAATAATGAGCAAATAATCAATTTTTCAGTTTTCTTATTGTAAGTCTAATGTAATATCATATACTCTCAATACATACAATTGAGGATAAATTTTTAATAAAGTTGGTAATATCTAGATTTCTGAATGATGATAAATAATCAAAAAAAAAAAAAAAGACAAAAATAACATTTCCTAAAAAAATAAAAGACACTTACTTAACATACAAAACTTTAATATTTACAATATTATCAGAAAAATTCATTTTAATTTTCGATTATAAAATCCAGCATGGAGATAAAATTTTAGATTTATAGTTTACAGTTAAATGTATGGAAATACTAAATAAATATTAAAACCATTATTAATGGGCTCATAAAACTTTCTGCATTGTTAATATTACAATAATTTCTAAATCTTACAGCACAACCATTCCATTATTCCTGAAAAACTTGTGAATCACAGCAACATGATCTACACATTAAACCGATAACCTCCTACACTCTGATTAACCCATAGTGCAAAGAAAAAATAAAATACTATATACCATCACTACAAAATATATCACTTGCCAATAAACAGTCATATCATTAAGATACTCATAGCTTTATGCAAATAAATGATACATAATTCCACATTTGAGATTATAAGAAAAGGCAAAAAGCAAGTGATGGCATAAACTCAAACAACAAAGAATCTAGATCTCAGGAAATTTATAAAATAGAACTCTATCTCTAGAAATATAACTATAAAAATGAACAATCAAAATATAATAAAAATCTATTTGCCTTAAATAAAGCAATTTATGCTTAAATATGAGAAAAAAATAATATAATTCAGAAAAATATCAGGACATAAGAGAAAGACAAAGCAACCATCTATTTGAAACATTGATAAAATAAAAATATATGTCAAAAACCTAGAGAGACTAACAGAAAATCTCTTAAATAATACAACAAACTGATGTGCAAAGCCAGTATTATAAAATAACTATTTCTAAATATGGCTTAATAATATAAATTATAGCATAAAATAAAATATACACTAGAGTCCATCAGTTTATCATAATAATATAAATTAAAATAAATAACTTCATAAAAGGAATTAAGCATAACACTGCAACATGATAAAATGTAAATATTCTGAGAACTTAAGAGTAAATACAGCTTATAAATAATTTATAAAATTATACCCAATAACAATGCATAGAATAAAAAAAAATTATAGCATAATGCAGCATCGAAATATTGAGACTTAAATCTACACCTTTTACCGACTAAAAATTAAAAAAATGAGTCATTTATCCTTAGTGTTTCAACTATTCAACAAGATACAGTAATTGTAAATGCCATTCTGAAAACATTGAAGTTGTAATGTTTTTAAATGCAGCTAAATTTAAACTATGCATAAAACATTTTAAAATAAACATTAGCTCAAAGAATATAATAGAATGAAATTATGAAGCCATAAGACAGTTAGCTTAGAACAAAATTTAAAGTAAAGTTTTTTTTTTAAATACTGAACAACTGAAAGTATAGGGGATTTGAACTCAGATTTTCATGTGCCACAACTTGGCCACATACATGTGGAAAAAATAAATAATCACCAAGATACATATTTCATGCTAAACCAGCACTCATCAGTTGGACCAGATTATCATCTCCCATATATATATATATATATATATATATATATATATATATATATAATCAATGCTCAGTTTATATTAAGATAGCAAATTATCATACTTTTATAGACAGACTTCAATCCACTCCAACCAACAACACATCAGCCATTCATATCATTGAAAATCCGATGATGAAAACCCAAATGCCATGCTGATGCCAATATTATTGCCATGCCCATGTTGACTTCAAGTCATTCTGACCCATCATGTATAGGACCTCATCCATTTAAATACAATGAATAGTCCTATGTTTGTGAAGTGTGCCTGGTTTTCAAATATTTACACATCAAGTTTGTATCCTGTCCATGCCTCTTATATATATATGGTAGATGATAATCTGGAGCAACTGATGAGTGCTGTTTAAGCATGAAATACATATATAGGTGATTATTTATCTTTTCCACATGTGTGTGGTCATGTGTATCATTTGTATGTGATAGTGTAGATAGTTAAAGGGCACTTGAAAATCTGGGTTCAAATCCCCTATATTTACAGTTAAGCTCTCATGTTGGTGAAGAGTACCTGGTTTTCAAATATTTATCCAGAACAAATATATCACTGGATATTTAGCCCTATGAGAAATGCAAAAAGTTACGATATATTGTAGATAAATGTTCTCATTTCACACACATATATATTATTTAATTAAGAAAAAAAATCATATATATATATGTGTGTGTATATTTATTTTTATATATAGTTTATAAATAGTTAATAAATAAGCAGTTGTAAAGAGAGAAGGTAATGAGAAACAATATTTAATATAGGGATTTATTATATTTTCATTAAATAATGTGTTGAAATTATTTAGCTATATTGTTATTAAATAAAGGAGGTCAGAAAGAAAGTGTAAAATAAAGCAATCAAGATTAGTAGATTAGGATATGAAAATGTATATGTGTGAGTATATATGTTTTAAACATAAAACATTTTTACACAAATCTTTAATGACTAAGATTGCAAGCTTTGTTGTTTTTGTATTATCTAGATTGTAGATATCTAGAGAGGGAAGTGATGCTTGGATGGAATAAAAGTAACAATTAATCCTAGGTTTTATTAATTGCGACAGATCGTCAATCTTGTTAAGCTTTGATCTTTATCTCAAGATAGAATTTCCAGATGGTCCTTTTCTTTGATCAAAGATTCACAATATAAATGAATGAAACAATATTTAGAGGCTCAGTTTTTTTCCCAATGTTATTAAAGAGATGTAAGCTCTCAGTTTTTTTTACAATATTCATTAAAGAAGAGATGTAATGATTGAGTTCATGAAAACCAAAGGAAATGGACAGTTGTCTTTTTTTTAAAAGAGTGTGATTGATTTTTTTTCTCTCTTTAAAAATTGAGGAAGGAGAAAAATGACTCTTGTTTTAAAGTCAGTATAGATGAAGATGTGCATATATATAAGTAATTCCCAGCAAGAATAAGATAAAAAATAGAACAAAATTGTATTTGTTGGAAGAAGTTATTGACAATTCTATAAAATGATATTAATATATTTTGCTGTGTATAATACAATGAATTTGCCTTGCTAAAGCCACTTCTTCTGATTGCTAAAATCTGACATCTATGGGTTAACTCACTGATCTATCCGTGGACTTATACCAAAGTTCTTTATAACCAACAGAATGATCGAATTTAAAGCCAACCACACAAGCTATTTGAAAGGCTTCTTTTCTGGCTCCTGGCCTACTATGGGCTCATTGCCTTTGAATGGAGGGAGAAGAGGAAAGAAGGGAAAAGAAAGAGGAAAGTGTATAAAAGCCTTATAACTAGGTTTGATTAAGCTATGATTCAATTTTTTTTAAAGTTTTCCTCACATTCATCTAAAGTGTCTACAATGATTTTTTTTAAGAATTAGAAGCAAGCCAGTCAACGAATTCAGCATTATTAAAAGTATCAACAAAGAATAATTTTAAAATTGTTGAAACAAGCAGGTCAATTAATTCATGTTTATCTTAAAAGTATCTGCAAGAACTTTTCTTTTTTTAAATGAAGCAAATCAACTTATTGAAGCTATATGTGAGACAAGCAGTCTGAAAATTGAAACTTGAGACATTTATAAGAAGTGAAAATAATTGGGTAACTATGAACTTTCATTAACAGATCTTTTATTCTTATTAAAAGTAAACCTTAATTTATTGGTCAAAGCATTTTTTTTCTTTTGATACAGTAACATTAAGGGCTTGTTTATCGATAGTTATTCTCAATATCACATAACATAACACAAACAGTTTAAATCTTTAAACTTAAATTTTCATTATTTTTTTTTGTTTTTTTTTATTGTATATTGTAATATTAAAATGTTTTTTTTATTGTTCTTCATTTATTTCATAATGAGCAACCTATAAACATATGCATTTATAATGTTTTTTATATATCTTGTTGCATATTAAATTTGATATAATGTTATTTATTTTTTTTTGCTCAAGGTTGCAAGAATGTTTTTATATATTTGATTTATGTATTAATCCCTAATATAAGGGAACACATTTTAAAATATATGTTGACATATCACAGGGTGTGTGCGCATGTGTCACTACTTATACAAACATGTCAATAGAATAGGTTATGCATAGTTTGTTTAAATATGGTAAATTGAAAAGCAAGGCTTACATCAGAATGAAAGCAAAAACACACATATTACATAAAAAAATTATTTTTATGATACGTAATAAATAAGGAAAGTCTTAAGTAAACATTTATAGAATTTTTTTTTCTAATATCAATTTAAGCCAGCTTATTTTAAAATATCCAAAATGACAAATTTGTATATTAAATTTATCTGGTTATGTGTATATAAAATTTTGTATTAGTTCTATAGCCAATTAATATAATAATAAAGTCAATTGTACAGTTATTAATTTGATTTTAAAGCAAAAAAGAAGAATAGTATTAATAAAATATAATTATATATCTTAATTGGTTTCCAAGTTCTTATTAAAAATATTGTTGTATTTTTTGTCTTGATTCTATTATTTGAATGGTCATCATCATTGTTTGCAGATATTAAGAATCAGCATCAGCACTTGCAAAGATTAAGCAAGTGCTCACAAAATGTTAAGTAAGCTAGAATGTTGATTTACATTTAAGTATTTAAGGATTATGCTTAATAATAACCAAGTTTTAATAATTATAGGTGTATAATAGAAAGCTAAAATTATGTTATGCTCATGAGTTTTGATGATCTTCATCAAAGATGGATATAATATTATTGATTAAAACACCATTTAAACATAGCACTGTACATGAGTTATGATCACCATCATCATTAAATAAATTATAAGCATTAAATTTAATGTTTAACATAATTAATATTTAATAAATAGAGGTTTATAGAAATTTGAATATCACATGTGAAGAGGCATGATGATCAGTCGTCATCACTAGTATTATTGAATTCTAGTTTTAACTATAAAAGTATTTTAGTAAATAACCCTAAACTTGTATAAATGCTAGTGAATGTAATATTTAAATCCCATTTTGACAAAGGGATGATTTTAAAAGTTCCTATGAGTTTATAAAGATAAATATATTGTTGTGAGTTAATTATAAAGCTATGGCTGATATCATCATCATTATTACCATTCATCATTATCATCTTTATATTATGATGAATAATTAAGTTAAGTAACTAGTTAAATGGCCATCCCCTTAAGTAATGGTCTTCATGATGATTGTGTGGAAGCCATTAAGGAGAATATTTGGCATCTGTTCATCAATATACATAAAATAAGTGAGTAATATCTATAAGAGTCTTTGATGATATATATATATATATATATATATATATATATATATATATATATATATATATATATATATATATAAATTTTGGTGATATGGGGATCTTATGATTTTATTGACATACATAAAATATAAGAATGTCATTTTTTTGTTCATTAGTCATCCAAGTCATGTGTAATAAAAATGTACCGAATGAGTTTGAACTCAGTAAACTCTAAACAGGTATTTATCTAGATTTAAAACAATCTAGATGTGTTCATGGCAAAACACATGTACTTAGCTAAACTGAATAAAGAGTGATTTAATCTCTTTCCAACTTCATAATATTAACTTTATATAATATTTTTTTATAAGTTGTTATAAACAGCACCAGCATGTGCATGTGACCATGAATGGTCATATATACATGGAAAGAGGAATGAGAAGGATTCTTTGATAAAAAAAACCTATTATTGGAGTTAAGCATAAGGCACTCCAGGGATCTCACAGTGGGTAATTTTATTCAGTGACAACAGCTAGTATATTTTATTGATAAAATGACTTCCCAATATCGAAATATTTTAAATCTTTAATGATAATAGTTTTGATTTTCATTTTATTATTTTATGTGTTGAGAAATGAGATAATTTATTTATTTCATTATTAGTGTGACAGAATTAATGTTTAGGATAATTGCAAATGGGCTATAATGTTATATTTAATTAATTAAAATATAGACACCCAAATAGAGCACGATATGCATATGTTCTTATTTATATGTTAGCATCATCCTTATTTAATTATAAATTGTATTTTAGCTAACACAGTAAGTTCATTTGTCATTTAATTTTACTCAGTCACAAATGATGAATCTTTAGAGCATATCATATATCCTGTTTAGTGTTTAGTTATTGAATTATAGCAACTATCATTTTATCACTCATCTATATATTTATAGTCGGTTACAATATAGCAGCTTTTTTCATCATTACAGTAATTTGTATGCTGTTACAAAGTTTTCTTACTGTTACAAATGGCAGATTATAAATATATTTTAATAATTAATAATTTCCTCGATTTTTATTTCTGTTACAAATGGTTTTCTATCTTTCTATTTATTATTTACTGTTACAATATATATATATATATATATATATATATATATATATATATATATATATAAACATTACAAGCATAAAGCTAAACTAGTCAATATAAAATCAAAACTACCCCAAATCCAAAATTAAACCAGCCAGCATAAAAATAATATTAAAACACAACCTAAGATATCAATGCTACAAGCAGACTTCTCAAGTGTAAAGAACTACCAAAAACTACACAATATATATAATATTAAAAGCTACCCACAAATCCATTCACTTCCCATCCACCCTTAATATTAAAAGAACTCTTAAATAAGTTATTTGCTTCAGAATAATACATTTTCAATAATAAAGTCTCTTTAATTCTTCTTTTGATTTAATATTATTTAATATTTTAATATTATTTTTATGCTGGTCTGGTTTAATTTTGGATTTGGGGTAGTTTTGATTATATATATATATATATATATATATATATATATATATATATATATATATATATATATATATATATATATATATATATATATATATATATATATATATATATATATATATATATATTGTGCCATTACAATTTAATCATTAGCTAATTTTATAGTAATGTGCATGTAAGAAAATGTAAAACAAAAATCATCATCACATTTTATCTAAAAGGAAGCTGTAGGGCACCCAAATTTAAACCCTACAAGATCACATTCTAAAAGCTTTAGACAGAAAGAGAGTGGGTCAACAATTATATTCTTTATTTGTTTGTGTGTTGATAGAAAGGTAATAAACACATTTGAACTATTCAATATTTAATTTTTCTGTTAAAAAGCAAAGTTATAATGCATATGCATAGGCAGTGTGTGTTATAAAAGCTATTTAGTTAGCCAATTTTAAATTTCAGATGTTAAACTTTCTTTAAAACTAACCTATGCTTGATCAATTCTAATATTGTATTCTATACTTCTATTTTTGCTTTTCTATAATTGTAATATGGATTTAAAAGCTAAGGATTTAATTTTAAATATTAGGGTTATAATTACTAAGCTAGCAATTAGATTATTTTAATGTCACTTTATAAATAATTTGAATGAATGTGTGTGAACATTGCATACATAAACTACATTTTTATTTATTAAATATTGAAAGGAAGAAGAGTTAAATCTATCAATTTTTTTTTTTTACAATTTTGTGTTAAGGAAAAAATCTTTTGAATCAGATATATATTTTTGTAGCAATTTTGTTTTTGTAAATGATTGTTTGTCATTTTGGAGTTTAAGTTGGTGGGTACTCTAATTTTAAAAATGTCTCATCTTAAGATCAAAAGAAAGAAGCTCCAATTTTAGATATTACAGATATGCATGAGGAAAAAGGATTAATTCTATTTTTTCCTTCAAAACAAAAGTTGTCTGAAAAACAGGTGTGTGGGTTTTTATTTAGTGTTCCTAAAAAGATTGAACTTTCCAGCTAAAAACGAATTGGTCAAAAATGGCAAGTCACACTATCACTCTAATTGGGTGAGTTGACTCAAAAACCAGATATAAAAGCAGTCTGGAAAATTGGTTGGGGGATTATTATTATATTATTGTGATAGAGACTTTTTAAAAATTATTGAAACTAAAGCAGACAAATATTTTTAATTCTGCTAGATAACCTTTTTTTTATTCATTTTTTATATCAAATTTTGAATGTTGAAAATATAAGGATGGCGGGGTAAAAATATATATTTTTCCATCTGTCCACCAGACTCATCATCAACTAGCACATCATATAGGAAAGAAAAGATGTCTTGTCTAAAAAATAATATTCTAAACCTTTCAACTGACCGAGAGAAATAAGATGTTTTTAAACAGAAAAAAGAAAACATTCACCTGCATTTAAAATCAGAAGAAAAGAGTAATCTACTGATAAATATTAAATCATCAAGTCCAGTTAATTGTTCCAGTAACTGAGTTTAAACCCAGAAAATTTATAAATGTGAAAACAACTGTTGTACTTCATCCACTAAAAGAATCATGCTTGACAGGAAGAGAAGAAAAATTAATATAATGACTTCCAAATTGTCCACTAAAGCAAATAACCTCATCATCATCAAACAATTATACACCTCAAAAAGAGATTGTTCCAACATAAAATGAAAATGGTAGCTGCAGAAATATAGACATTATACAAGATAAGTTTGAGCCCTTGTAAGTTCGCCACAAAACAAAGATCGGTAATATGGCTTTTTATATCTATTTTCTTTATGATATCAGAGTCTTAATAAACTTTTAGCAATAAAGTGGTATATTTTATTTAAAGAACTTTTAAAGACAATTCAGATCGATTAAAACCAATAATTTCTTACGAATAATAACATTGAGCTTCATAAATGATTTTGAATGTATCAAAATTATTTGTTTACTAATTTACAGTTATGGAATATTAATGTGTAAAATAATTTTTTATATTATTATTTTGGTTTTAAATAATATTTTGGTTTTTGTGGGGTAAACACACAGATACATAATAATACTTTATCTGTGTGTAATTGTGAGTGAATGTGAAGGAATAAGCATTATTAAAATATTAAATTATTTTGTTTTAAGAAAGTATAGGTTTCAGAGTGTAGAAGGAAGGGGGAGAAAGTGATTTAAAGATTGTCTCTAAAACTTGCTCTTTCCAATTTTACTAACATTTATTTTTTTATCATTCTGCTTGATATGTTAGATTATAAAGTATGTGTGCCAATGAGTGAATATTATTTTTGAAATACTTTTCTTGTGGATGGAACATTTTAACAAATTGGTTACCCAATTTAATACAATATACATTTGACAGGAAAGGGGGAAGAACTTGAAATTAATCTGAATATTGTAATATAATCAATTACTATTGTTATTATTATTCATATCAATTTTCATGTTTATCTATAAATTTTCATGTAGATATTAGTAATGCATTAATAAATGGTAATTTGTTTTATTAAACGAGGCATATATATTTCATTAAGAGTAGTCTTTATTAAGTGTGATTATTCACCATCAAGGTGAATATTAGCTATTTAAGTTCCAATTAGACATACTAAAATTAAGCAATGATTATGAATTTCTTTATAAAAATTAGGTTTTATGTTTAGGCTTAGTCCTAAAGTTGTGGTTGCAACCATTATCATTATCATCATCATCATCATCATCACGTTTTAATTAATGAGCTGTTTAAATGTTTAAAGGCCATAAATAAATATTAATTTCATAGTATTTAGTGATTTCTGAATAATTATCATAACCACCATCCCACCATCTATTTCATGCAAGGATGAGTGAATTGCTATCCTAAATTAATCATATAATCTGAGCTAATAAAACTTATAAAAAATTATTGAAACACATTTATTACATTAAGCTCTAAGAAATTATTTATGTCTAATAAATTGTGTATACTTCACTTTGGTTTAAAGATGTTTTATGTTTACCTGAATATTAGTGCATACAGTGATATGGCTCTAAAAAGCAAAATTTTCCATTTTTATTAGAAATAAAGTACCAAAATGGGATTCAAACCTGGTACATGTGAAAAGGTTATTAGATATAACTGTGTCTAGATTCAGATAATCTAGTGGCGCCCTGCTAGACCATATTTACTTGGTATTTGTTTAAATATGCACTTAACATCAAACCAAGAAATGAAAGTGAGTAAAATATACAATTGGATATATTGAGAGATATTTGATTGAGTTACCAGTGTACTCACTCACTTGATTTCCATATACCTGAGTTATAGTAGTTCATTCTTAATAATTTGTTTATGATTATTGATATTGTGATGTCTTGAGAAATCTAATTATAGAAATATGTTTAATTTATTCCTACTCATCATTTTAATATTTATGACCTTATGGCTATATAGCTACTATCCAGGAGTATGTTTCATTTAATCCAATGACCCTTAATATGATTGATAACTCAGTCTGATCTTTTTCTTTAATAGCTTATGCTCAGCAAGTTACAATGTTTAATTCTTTTCTCTTTGATATAAAATGTTTATTACAATTCTATTCGTTTATTAAGCTAAATATTTATATTTGAATCTTACTTAATTATTTAATATACTTTATTTGGTTATAATTATAATCCAAATGATCAGTTTAAATTTAAGTTACTATATATATATATATATATATATATATATATATATATATATATATATATATATATATATATATATATATATATTGTGCCCTTATCTGTAGGTCATAGTAGGGTAGAAAGGTCAATTACTAAAAAAATTTAAATTTTAAGTTATGTTTGTATGATATATAAATAATAATAGGATAGTTAAATTTTATAATACAATTTAAAGCTGAAAATACCTGGTATATAACAGTGTAATAAATTATTTAAGAGAAAACAGTTAAATAAAGCTTAATAATATCTTTGTTTATGGTTGTAAAAGCTGGCCATATAAAATAATACAGCTATAGATAGTTAAAAAGCATATTAATAATTTGAGTATAATATTTTAAAACTAATAAATTAAATAAACGCTATATGTAGTGTTATAATTATATTTAAATAGCCAAAACTAATAGAGTATATTTTAAAATAAGCTTTGGGATGGTGAGAATTATATTTAGTTCTACAAGTTTTAATTATTTTCCAAATTTTTATAAAATATATCAGTTTTGGTAATTCAGACCGAGACATAAATAAAAAATCATTTGATAAAGTTAATAAACACATGACTGTATATTATATACCTTCACACACACGCTTGTTAAAATAATAATAAGGTTTGTGAATTTGAAACTAGATATAATTGCCATCGATCATTAAAATAAAGGTTAAAATATTAAATATTATTTTAATAATTGTTTTAAAAGTTTAAATGATTTTGGTAAAATTAAAATTGAATTTAAAAATATTAGTCTAAATAATATTTGAGACATTACGTCATCAATTCTTTATTTTTAAAAGACTAATCTGTTATATAACTAAATGTATAAATTTGTTCGCACTAAAAAGTCATTAACCAATCAACGGAGGTAAATTAGCAGACAAAATATAAGAGAATTATATGAAGCGAAGGGAGAAGTAATGTGTAAGTGAAAGAGAAAGTAACACATTTTGTAGCTGATAACACCGTAGCTGGAAAAGTAATATAAATTTTAAATTTCTTATTTATTTTAAGAGTTCTTCTGTAACATATAATATATTTTGAATATATCTACATGGATTGCTAATTTTTAAAAGTTATCTTACCAGTGAATTTTATTAGAATTTAACCAAAAAGCCTACAGTAGAGATGGAAGTACAAGGAAAAATACCTAAAAATATTGCTGAAAGAAAAATATTTGGAAATTGTATTAATACAAATTTATTTATGCTCAACCAGAAACCTATTATTATAACTCAAAGAGATACGAATGGGATGCTATATGAAAATTTAAGAAAGAAGTTAGTTGCCGTCAGGAAAATTTATGACGCACCAATTTTACAAGGCTAATTTCAAGTTATTTTATTCTTCTCTATGAAAAAATTTAGTATGCGTTTTATTATAAAGAAAATTATGATGAAGAAAGAATGTTTATCTTTTAAAGGAAAACATTATTAAAAATATAGTACAAGAATTTTAAAATAAAGAAAAAGTAATAGAACAATATGAAAGATTTATTATGTTTTAGAGAAAAGGAGCCGAAAACTTTCTCTGAGAGGAATTAATTAAAATATTATAAAGTATTCAATGGAGGAAGTGCTTGATTTAAAAAAAAATATATATAAAATTAAATTACTGAGTGAAAATGGATCCATGGAAATAGAAATTTTATTGAAGATTTAAAATAAAAGTATGTACAAGATGCATTGGAGAAGTCGCGCGGGAAAATACTAGCAGACAATAGTAAAAGAGAATATCATGAATTAATAATTGTATACAATATTGTGAAAACCAAGGATTGTCATCTATGAATATTTATTAAACAGAGTAGTAATTGTTTTACTTTAAAATAGAACATTAAGTGACTGAAGAAGAAATAAAATATTTTTTTTTTAGCTTAAATATGAACGGTTCAAGAAAGTTTGATGAAGAAGTATCGTAAATATAATTTAAATATTTTTACTGATTATATTTAAAATATAAAATGCTATATGAGATTAGGGAAAACATATAAACATAATTTAGTAATGTTAAAAAATTGAATATAATAGCTTAATAGAATGATAGAAATATTGTTTTTAAAATAAAGAGTATGTATGGAAATCATATATCTACAAGAATCAATGGGATGGTGAAGCCTATGGAACACGATCGAGAAGATAAAGATCGTTTTGGTAATTTTGATATTTATTCATAATGCATAGTGTATTTTTTTTAGATCATCTATTGATTAAGAATGATGTGTGAAAGTTTTAAAATTATAAGTACACATTTTATACAACATTTAAAACATATTCTAAGATAGGATTAATTTTAAATATGCATGCAATAAATTATTTAAAGTATAATTAATAATATAATTTAACAGAACAATTGTGTGATTCTTTTGAACTTTCATGTTGCAAAGTATTCAAATATTTTAAAATAGTTTGTATATGATAAATATACGAGAAAAAGTAGTAAAAGATTTTCTTAAAGAACAGCGGTATAGTTCTGAAATAAAATGAATTTTATTATTGTTAGAAATGCAGATAGGAATTTGTCGATGTACTGTATAGAAAAACCATGAGAAATAAGATCGGATAGTGACTTGGTAGTACTAGTGTAGAGGAAACCAAGACGATGTTTTGTTAAGAAATAAGAAAAATAAAGTATTTGGATCATAGTTAGTTTGTGTGATTTCAGTATAGCTAACTAAGCCCTATCACTGAACACATATATTTTGGACAGTGTTTTTTGCGTATCTTTTAAACTTTTTGATGTTATATAAAGCTGAAGAAATAGCTTTAGCATCACTCCTATAATAGAGGCTGATAGACAGATAAAGGTCACTCCTCTATAGTGTTTTTTAATTCACTGTGCCATTATTGTCAAGGTTTATGACGGATAATATTCTAGTTATTTTTGATCCTGGGCATCTATTTTCGCTATCCTTGTTTCGTGAATCTGCATCGTCAGAAAGATATTTTCAAAGAAATGATGAATAAAATAGAACTGAGGATATGTTATCGTTTAAGTAAGAATAGTTTATTTACTGGAATGTATTAGAATTGTGTAACTTTAAAAGTGAAAGTACAAAATATCATAAAGAGAGAAAGAATCATATGATACAATTTAAAATTAATTCGGAAATGAATGTAGTATTTCAACAAAGAGAAATCTAAACAAAGTTTTCATTTTAAAAGTGATAATGAAATTTTAATGTTTTAAATAATTTTAGAAAATAAATATTGCATATTTATTAAGAAAATAATTCAATAATGTGTAATAGACATATTTTGTGCATGGTATGTTAATAGTTGTAATTACCATACGAAGTAAAGCTTGAATGAGTATATTAGATTAATAAACATCGTATAATGAACATTAAAACTTAATACCAAATGTAGAAGAATGTTTTTTCGAATCTGTGGGATTCCATACAACCGATATAAAAATAGAATTTTATTGTTTTGTAGAATGTTTACTACGAATGTAATTTTGTAAAAATATAATTTTAATAATAGTAGGGATACAAAATGTTAATGATAATTATATAATAAATACATTTTGTACAAGCGAACCATAATAAGAAATCCAATAATAATAATACTGTATTTTCTTAAGTATTTAAAAGATAAGAGTTAACTAGAAAAATAAGTAGAAGTTTGATTTCATTTTTTATAAACTAGTAAAATAATTTTGTGATAGGAGAGTAAGGATATCCATGTACATAATGTAAAATATTGTTATTTGTTTATATTATTAATAAACTTTGTTGTAAATTTATTTTAAAGCTTTGTGTCTTTGTTATTATTTCTCCACATGGATGCATGATATTACAATACATTTATAATTGAAACAGACATATAGTTTTGCACAAAAAGGTAAACCTAAAAGTATTATAATGATTTTGAAAATTTATTTGTAAGATAAAATTAAAGGATCATAATTATATCAGTTATTGGTCATAAGTTGTTTGCCACAATGTTACATTAAAATATATGCTAATGTTGCCACACGTATTCTGTTGTCAGATTATTAAAATACTGCCACGGACGTAATTATATATATTTCATTTAGGAAGTAATAGGATTATATTATACTATTGTTGTTATTATTATTATTTATTATTGTTATTTGCTGCGTAGTGAATTATGACATAAAATTCCCTTTTCATAGTTTACTACCGTAATTTTAAATCAGTTAGAATACAATTTATGAACCTGAGATTTGATTTTATTTTATTTATTCTATTTATTTACTTAATTTTATTTAATTGAGCTAGATTCTTATTACAAAGAATATTAAGACATGATTATTATTTTAGTTGTAGTGAAAAGAGCTTAGAAAGTCGTAAGAATACTATAAGTTAGTTATTTAGTATAGTAAAAGGGGGAATAGTGTTCTTATGCCATTGGGATAGTATCATGTGGATAATATCTCAATGTAGTCTATCTCGTTCCCCGTGTCGTCACTCCATGTCTCATGAAAATAGTAAATATTTGTTAATTCATTTTAAACAAATATAACCGTATTTGTATTTTAAAAATAAGAGCTAGTAATCATTTTTAATTAATGTTGGATATTTCACTTATTTATTTGTTAAACTGAGCTAGAACCCGTAAATTGTAAATCCTATATAAAAAAATGATGGAGAGGACGAGAACGGTGGGGGAGGTTAGAATATATATATATATATATATATATATATATTGTAACAATGTGCGGACTGAGGATAGCCACGGTCCACCTAAAGTTACAAGAGAAATGGGTATATATATAGTACTAATTTTGTTAGCTAATAAAGTTACTAATAATTGGAAATATTAATATTTAATGGTGATGGAAATATGTCAATATTAACCGTATATTATTCATATATTTATTTAGAGGTAGTTGTTAGACTATAAAAGAAAGAAGAAAAAAATAAAAAATAAACATCGTAGAACTCGTGTTTTGTTGGGGTGTTTGTGACATGCGAATGTATATATGTGCGTGATTAATGTATTTCGAGTGGATAGCAAATTGGAACAAAACGAGATCCGTCTGGAATGCGAATGTATTTTGATGCGATGGCGACCGAAATGACGCAATCATGGTCTATTCGGATGACGCAACCAGGGAATTTCGCCGGAGGGGATCACGAAAATGGAGGAGAAAGGACGAGAAGAAAAAGGATATAAAAGAAAATAGAAAGGGGATAAGAGTCTTCTTGGACGGGTCCAAAGACTCGTCCAGAAAGTAATCAGAATAAAAGTGTATGATGCATCGAGTGGGGTAAAAACCTCAACTTGACAGGCGATGAACGCCTGCCCCACAGTCCAGACGGTGCTGCAAGGAATAAAATCAAAGAACGCCGAATTTCGGTCATCGACGGCAAAGAATAGTGATCGCTACGGAGAAATGAACCACGAGACCATCCAGCTATAGAGCCTTTATCATCGTAACCCATGCTTTTGGAATAGTGAGGTAACGTGAACTTTATCAATTGCCTATTGAATTGCTATTACCACACCATCCGAGTGTTAAACGGATTGTGTCATCCATCGGAACTTTGGAATAAATTAATTTTCTATGATTAAAACCTGTTTTAATAAAACGTATCAACTACAAAGTCCGTGTTGGCAGTTTAATAGACGAACAATATTAATGTGTTTTGTGGGGCCTATCAAAATCAAAAAAAAGAAAAAAAGATGATTTACTTAATCCGTACATGTATGTGTATGCTATAACATTCAATGAAACACGAGTTATAAATAACGGGGGGTGGGTCAACTAAATGAATTTTAACATTTTCTTTTGTTGTATAATAAAGTGTTTTACATTAAAAATATCTTGTGAAATATTTTTCTTTCACTTTGTAGTTATATTATGTCAATCAAATTCATAGTTGGGGGCTAAAATGTTATAATTAAAATAAAACGTATGCTCTACCTTGAATAACCAGCTTATAGAACTTTAGTATAGGGTAGCGAGCGCACTCCTCGGAAATTAGACGAGAAATTCACTCTGCGCAGGGAAAACTAATCGATAAGATTGGATTTCTAAATCGATTTAATCAGAAAAATAAACGTTTGATTACGGGTATTAATCCACTTCCAGTTAAAGACAGTAATGTCGGAATCCCTAATTCCCGTCAACGGTCTATTGACCACCACTCCCTGAGATGAGCTAGGCTAATGAACACCACCCCTTTTTCTTACTTACCGTGAAAGGTAAAGCGACAGCAAATATTTATTGAGTCGCTATCGGGGTTTATTCTGCATTAATAGAGTCCCGTGGTGTAATTCTTATTTGTTCATCGCAAATAGGTTTGGCGCTTGGAAGCAAACACGCTATCCATAAATATGCCCGGGAATCATGCAGAGACAAAATAAATTCATATATCTATAAGGTTAAATCTTAAGTTAACTATAGCCAGTCCTATGAATTTATTAATACGACCCTTCAGCAGGCAAAGCGGTTCGTTATAACTGGACACTGCAACTGTGGGGCCTTTTAGCGAGGGGGAATAGGAAGATAGTAGAAGGTTCAAATCAGAGAGGGCACAACGACCAGTGGATTTGACACGAAGTCGGGATATTGAGCAAAACTCCGATACTTTCACGCATTTTACAAGGTTAGGGAAAAGAAAAACGGCGAATGATTTAGTAAAAATTTTTTTTCCCAGCGTAGATTTTTTTTATTATTGTAAAAAAAAAGGAAAAAAGGGATTTTTTTTTTTTTTGTTAAAAAGAAGGAGAAAGGGAAAAGACGAATGGAATATAGACATGTTAGAGCAATAACACTGAGCCGTATTAATATGCTGGAAATGGATATATATATATAGTCGCGTACGTTATCCGGGTTATTAATAAAAACTACCGCTAACCCTAATGGTTTTCGGAGGTCTAAATAGAGACATATAAACTATACGCGAACTCGTGCGCAATTAAAAAATTAAAAAATTTTTCTTTTTCTCTTGGTTGGAGGTGCGATAATAAAAGAATGGGAAATGCGATGTAACAGCACATGGAAGCGTAGCACTATAGAGTAAAAGGACAGAAAGCGACAGCACTGGATGGGGGGCGAGGTAATCAAAGCCAGTCAAGTGAAGAGAGATTGATAAACAGCAATGGAGAATAGCATAAGTAATGAGGCAATTAGGGTTCAGAGATTTTCCGGGAAGATGTGGGAATCCCCTGGGGAACATATCCGAAGTTTAAAAAGATACTTCTGCAGGTACCCCGCGGAGGAAGAGGACAAAGTGATCATTGCAGCAAGCCACCTACAGGAACATGCCCAAAGGTGGTGGGAGGCATTGAGTGAACAACCAGGAGCCTTTAAGGGATACGAAAGAGCTCTCAAACAAGCTTTTTGGAATATAGAAATCCAAGAATATATATTCGACGAAATAAGTAGACAGAGATTTGGGGAGCCTCATGATGAATATACATACTTCTTCAGGCGACAAGTGGCTCGATTGCGAGAGTTGGAGATGCTAAAACTGTCAGAAAGTCAGATCGTGGGCATAGTGTGTAGGAATGTGCCACCCGACGTGGCCGCAACAGCCAGGACCGCCAAAGGGGGGCTAGCTCGGGACGTGGACTGGGCACTTGAACAAATAGTGTGCAGCCAGTGGCGAAGAGAGATGGAAGAGAAGGAACATAAGAGTGTGGAAGATAGATGGGTGGGAAATCTGGTTTGTGATGATGAAGACAGAGCCCCCAACTATGCTAACCAAGCATGCCCTAAAGTGGAAGCACGCATTGCAGAAACTCAAGTAGAGGTGGTCATTGACTCAGGAAGTCAAGTTTCAGTATTGTCAGAAAGGATATACTGGCAGATGGTAGAGAAGCAACCAGACATCAAGACACTACCCATAAAAGCTATACAAGTTAGGATGGCCAACAACAAAAGAGCGAAAATAGAACCCAGACAAGTCTGGGTGGATCTACAGATTGGTGAGGAAGTGATTCCACATGTGTTTCTGGTCATGAAAGGGTTAATACATGAGGTATTAGTGGGGGTGGACTTCCTTCATAAAAACCAATGTACGCTGGATTTTCGCAGAGGGGAATTCAGATGTAAAGGGACACCCATCAAATTCATCACAACCAACTGGTGTGGATCTATAGGGATCAAGGAGGTAGACGAAGTAGAGGGGATAATGGAAGAAAAAATTAAAGAGATTAGGATAGTTGGCGAAGACAAAGCGAGGGCTTTTGGGCAAATACTAAAAAAATATAGGGAAGTGTTTTCAGAGGTGCCTGGAACGATACAGGGATTTGAGCAGACAATCAAACTTAGGGAGAACCAGCCATTTCAGGCACGATCATACCCGGTCCCCTACCAATACCAAGAGGAGGTCCAAAGACAAATAGAGCAAATGATGGATTGGGGTGTCATTTCCAAATGCTCATCCCCGTTTTGCAACCCATTGGTGGTGGTGAAAAAGAAGAACGGTGCGATTAGAATATGTCTTGACGCGCGGCAGCTGAATCGGGCAATGATTCCCCGACTGTACCATTCCTCCACCCATGCATGAATTATTGGGAAGATTCAAGGGAAAAAAAGGTATTCTCAACGTTTGACCTTACCGCCAGCTATTGGCAGATTCAACTTCGCCCAGAGGACAGGCAGTACACCGCTTTTCGGTACGATGGGTATTCATACCAATTCAACAGGATGCCATTCGGTCTCATAAACAGCGGAGCGGGTTTGCTACGGTGCCTTGACCAGACATTGTCGGAAGAGACGAAGAGAGTCGCCACGATGTATATCGATGACGTCGTGATAGCGTCAAGTAGTGTGGAAGAACACGAGAAGGAGGTCGAAATGTTCCTCAAGGAGTGTAAAGACAAGGGCATTAGGGTCAATTTGGGAAAGAGTAACCTAGTCAAAGAAGAAGTGACATTTTTGGGGCATTTGGTGGGCCATCAAGGACTAAAACCCCATCCGGACAAAATATCTGCCATCAGAGACTTTCCTATACCTAGGTCCAGAAAACAGATTCGTTCTTTCCTGGGCCTGTGTAATTTCTACCATCGGTTCCACGAACGGATGGCCGAATATGCCGAGCCTCTAGTGCATTTGCTAAGAAAAGATATCCCGTGGAAATGGGCTGATGAGCAAAGGAAGGCATTTGAGGACATAAAAGCAGAATTTGCCAAACAGGTCATGCTGGCATTCCCGGATTTTACCAAGCCGTTTATACTCCAGACTGATAGTAGTGGGTACGGTCTGGGTGCGACTCTATCCCAAACGCAAGAGGGGGAGAAAATGGGAGTCTTATATTTTATAAGCCGGTTGTTAAAAGGGCCAGAGCTAAACTATTCTGCTACCGAGAAGGAGGCGTTAGCCATTGTCTGGGCCTTCCAGAAATTCCGCCCACTCCTGCTGGGGTCGGAGGTAGCAGTGGTGACAGATCACAAAAGTTTAGAATTTATCAATCATAGCTATCTTACCAATAGTCGACTAATCCGGTGGAGTTTACTCCTCCAAGAGTACAACTATACCGTTCATCATTGTAAGGGGGTGGATAATATCGTAGCCGATATTCTCAGTCGGAACCCGGTGGGGCACCAAGCGGAACATATGAGGACAGAAAATGCATGCATCGCCAGTATGGACCTACAAACGAGCAAGGAGATAGAGGAAAAATTGGCACAGTTAGGTGAATGGCAACGTCAAGATAAGGACTTGGGACCACTGATCCGAAGATTAGAGGGGGGTATGGACCCTCAGCTGGCGAGGAAACACCGCATATGTCATGGAATCCTTCAATCCCTAACGTGTGGAGAAACAAAGAACTGGAAGCCCAGTGTGCCAGGTCAGTTGAGAAATGAATTAGTAGCCTATGTTCACCAGATATATGGGCATTACGGGGCCTTAAAGACGGAACACCTGATTCGGAAATGGTTTTATTGGCCTGGAATCCACACCTCGGTGAAGGCCACAGTAGGGGAATGTAAAAGTTGCCAGAGAACCAAGCCAACGAACCGGGCATATGCAGCAAACCTAGTGCCTATCATCCCAACAGGCCCTCGTGAAATAATAGCCGTTGATTTTTATGGACCATTACCCGCGTTCAAAAGGAAAAAATATCTTATTGTGGCGTATGACTTGTTCTCGAAACACGTGGCAGCATACCCCATCGCCCAGGCAAACACCAAGTTCGCAATTAGGATGCTTGAAACCAATTATTTCAACGAAGTAGGAAAACCTCGGGTACTCCTATCAGATCACGGAACTCCATTCACATCTAATGAATGGCGCAGATGGATACAGAGTCAAGGGATCAAACATTGCCTGACCTCGATTCGTAACCCCCAGTCCAATCCTTGTGAAAGAGTGATGAGGGAACTGGGGCGTCTATTCCGCACATATACCGGGGACAACCATCGTGGATGGGTCAAGCTCACCACTCAAGTAATTAATTTCATAAACTGGTCTGTAAACGAGTCAACAGGTTTGGCACCCTTCTGGCTTCATTTCGGGTGCCACATACCTTGCCTTATTAAGACAGCCCTTCCCGGAATGGAAGAGGGCCCGGTAGATATGGAAGATGACCAAAGCAGGGCACGGCAGACCATGCAAAAGATGGGGCAACGGAGAAAGAACAGGCAAAGGAATCGCCCCTATTTATTTAAAGTGGGAGATCGGGTCATGGTGCGTGCCCAACCTATAAGCGAAGCAAGCAAAAACATATGCAAGAAATTCTGCAACTTGTACGAGGGAACTTTTTCAATTGTTAAATGTCAAGGAAACAATGCTTTCTGGGTAGATACGGGGTCTGGAATTAAAGGCTCATATAATGCTCGAGCGCTGAAACCCGCACGAAGCCAAAGATCTCCAGCCGATGAGGAATCCCTGAGGAATCCGGCAGCGGTACCCGCCGGCAGAGAGAGAGAGTACAAGAGAAGTAAGAGCCTGTCAAACCCATAGCGTGTGTTTGAAGGCTTCCGAATGGGGGGGCATTGTAACAATGTGCGGACTGAGGATAGCCACGGTCCGCCTAAAGTTACAAGAGAAATGGGTATATATATAGTACTAATTCTGTTAGCTAATAAAGTTACTAATAATTGGAAATATTAATATTTAATGGTGATGGAAATATGTCAATATTAACCGTATATTATTCATATATTTATTTAGAGGTAGTTGTTAGACTATAAAAGAAAGAAGAAAAAAAAAATAAACATCGTAGAACTCGTGTTTTGTTGGGGTGTTTGTGACATGCGAATGTATATATGTGCGTGATTAATGTATTTCGAGTGGATAGCAAATTGGAACAAAACGAGATCCGTCTGGAATGCGAATGTATTTTGATGCGATGGCGACCGAAATGATGCAATCATGGTCTATTCGGATGACGCAACCAGGGAATTTCGCCGGAGGGGATCACGAAAATGGAGGAGAAAGGACGAGAAGAAAAAGGATATAAAAGAAAATAGAAAGGGGATAAGAGTCTTCTTGGACGGGTCCAGAAAGTAATCAGAATAAAAGTGTATCATGCATCGAGTGGGGTAAAAACCTCAACTTGACAGGCGATGAACGCCTGCCCCACAGTCCAGACGGTGCTGCAAGGAATAAAATCAAAGAACGCCGAATTTCGGTCATCGACGGCAAAGAATAGTGATCGCTACGGAGAAATGAACCACGAGACCATCCAGCTATAGAGCCTTTATCATCGTAACCCATGCTTTTGGAATAGTGAGGTAACGTGAACTTTATCAATTGCCTATTGAATTGCTATTACCACACCATCCGAGTGTTAAACGGATTGTGTCATCCATCGGAACTTTGGAATAAGTTAATTTTCTATGATTAAAACCTGTTTTAATAAAACGTATCAACTACAAAGTCCGTGGAGGCAGTTTAATAGACGAACAATATTAATGTGTTTTGTGGGGCCTATCAAAATCAAAAAAAAAAGAAAAAAGATGATTTACTTAATCCGTACATGTATGTGTATGCTATAACATTCAATGAAACACGAGTTATAAATAATGGGGGGTGGGTCAACTAAATGAATTTTAACATTTTCTTTTGTTGTATAATAAAGTGTTTTACATTAAAAATATCTTGTGAAATATTTTTCTTTCGCTTTGTAGTTATATTATGTCAATCAAATTCATAGTTAGGGGCTAAAATGTCATAATTAAAATAAAACGTATGCTCTACCTTGAATAACCAGCTTATAGAACTTTAGTATAGGGTAGCGAGCGCACTCCTCAGAAATTAGACGAGAAATTCACTCTGCGCAGGGAAAACTAATCGATAAGATTGGATTTCTAAATCGATTTAATCAGAAAAATAAACGTTTGATTACGGGTATTAATCCACTTCCAGTTAAAGACAGTAATGTCGGAATCCCTAATTCCCGTCCACGGTCTATTGACCACCACTCCCTGAGATGAGCTAGGCTAATGAACACCACCCCTTTTTCTTACTTACCGTGAAAGGTAAAGCGACAGCAAATATTTATTGAGTCGCTATCAGGGTTTATTCTGCATTAATAGAGTCCCGCGGTGTAATTCTTATTTGTTCATCGCAAATAGGTTTGGCACTTGGAAGCAAACACGCTATCCATAAATATGCCCGGGAATCATGCAGAGACAAAATAAATTCATATATCTATAAGGTTAAATCTTAAGTTAACTATAGCCAGTCCTATGAATTTATTAATACGACCCTTCAGCGGGCAAAGCGGTTCGTTATAATATATAAAATATGTCAGTACAATACCAATATCAATTGCAAATAACAATCTCAATATGCCATCAAGGCAATCTTTCTTTTAACAATAAAATTATGGGATTGCACCTTAATTTATGGTCTAATATATTTTATAGATAGTAAACATTGCAACTTGACCAGAGAGATTGAAATTATTGATACAAAGAAGTCTAAGTAAACTGCCTTATACAAGTAAATATAACATGATCTGAATACAGACTAATAAATAGTCAATTATAACATTACAAAGTTGCAGACAAAAATAACTTGAATTGTTCTCTGGTTTGCATGCCTGTTATAGTATGCCATTCTCCTGTTACATACTTATTTCAGGAATCTTCTGTATCAATCTATCAAACGGCATCACCATGTGAATCTGTCATTCCACATAGCACATTTTTTGTAAAGTGTGTTTTGTGTAATTGGCAGTTTTATAATGACTGACAAGTTCAAATAAGGTGACATTCTGTGTACTTGGCAATTTTATAATGACTAAAAACTTCAAATAAGGTGACATTCTGTTTTCATTGACCAAAAATGATAGGTAAACCAATTGTAGTGCTTGAAACAGATTACCAAGTGATCTCATAAAACCATAAGTTTATGAGTCATTTAATTAAAATACTAAATTTACCACATGCTTAAAAAGTATAGCAAGAAAATTCTAAAGTCAAAACATGGCTCTTTTATTTCATGGTCTCATATTTAGTTTATAATTATCAGACATTTTATCTTAAAGTTATGAAACATTTACATAATGCAATAAATCATAAACAATAAATTTTGTGCCAAAGAGGAATCGGCAGATTTCACTGGCAAAGTATCATCTTTGAGCTTTGAGTGTGAAATAGTTTTTTAATTAAATTCAGTATTATCTAGCTAATACATCAGTCATATTCACTCGTTCCCACTTTGTGTCATTTTTTTCATTCTCTCCAATGAAAAATTGTCTCAGATTTTTTTGTAGACTTAGAAAGATGGAAAAAATCTGTCATAGGCAAAAAAAAGGCATCATTTTGCAAGTGCTTCTGAACTTCTTTGTAAAATGAAAAACACATTTAGATTGTCATATTGCACCAAATGGATATTAATTGAAAGATATTAAATTTGTAATATATATTGTAACTTTATCGTTGAGCTCGATCATGTCAAGCCTTATTTAAGTGATTAAATGTAAAAAAAAATAATAATAATTGACAATAATTGAAACATATTAAATCAGTGTCTTATATTAGTGGTATTTTATAGTAGTTGCCAAATTGCATTTTAAAATTAAGTAAATTTGTATCAGTAAATCTCCCAAGAGTGATAAAGACTCAGGCTATTCAAGGTATGCTAAGCCCTATGGCAGGATGTGCATGAGATTTCATATGCAGTTTCTCAGATGGACTATTTTTTAATAATATTAAAATGATAATTTAAGAGTGTTATTATTAATTTGAAAGTTTAAATAAGTTTTAATACTTTATTATTATTAAAGAATAATTAGAAAGATTTAAATTTATAATGCTTCTAAATTTATATTTGTAATCAATCCATAAGCATATTTTTATTGTGATTTAAAATAGTATTGAACAGCCTGATTAATTATCATTACATAATATTAGGGGGAGAAGTATTAATTATATGTACATACCATGTTGCCATTGGTCTAGTTTTTGTACCACAATTCATTTTAATAAAAGATATAAAATAACTTAACAGAGTTTGTAGATGGGGGATTAATAAGAGAATAAGAGAGAAAATAATGTATGTATGTGTATGCATGTTAAATGTTATTATTTTGATTTAAGCAGCAACAAAGTTATTTAATGAATTTTATTTGGCAGTAACTTAGATCAAGCAGATAATGTTCATTAAAACATATAAAAATAAATAAAAAAAACAGAGAAACTCATAAACAGCAATGATAAGAGAATATTTATGAGTGTAATAAAACTGTTTTGTAACCATTTGCTTAAGTACTAATATAATACATTTACAAGGAAGAATAGAAAAGTTTAATTAATGCATATTTTCTTTATTTACAATTTGAATTAATAGTTCATTTAGCAATGTTTCAGATTATGAATAATCTTTTTTTTCTACTTTGCTGAAACATGATTAAGTTTAGACCACACAGCATATCATAGAATTTACAATGTGATAAATATGATCGATAGTTTTAGTGGTAATATGAGGTTCACTAATTCTGGAAAAGGACATAAGAAATAGTACATTTGTCAGCATTGATATTAAAATTAAAAAGTTATGTGAACCCACTGACAAATCTTAAATAGAGATGTAGCAATTTTACACATTATTATAAACACTTTTTGAATAAATGAAAAATTTCAGAAATATGTATTAATGAAATTGACATTGATAGAAACATTAGCTTTTGTAAATATATTATACATTTAATAAAAAATGGATAAAATATACAATACATATAATATTAAAATATTTAATATTCCACCAAATATTAATAATAATGAAAATCATTTTCCAAAAAAAAAATACATCTTGGTTAATCTTTTCATATACACCTTGAATCCATTAATATATAACAATGAGGATAGAGTTCAACCAAAATAATATCCACAAGTTATAAGTATAATCAAAATCAGAAAACTAAAATGCTTATAAGTTCATTATAAATAATCAAAGATAAACATCAATCCAAGAATAAAACATTATGTGCACATTTAGAACAGGGCCAAGAAACGGACACTACACTATTATATTTGCATTTTTTTTATAGTGAAAAAATAAATAAAACTGTTTTATAACCAATGACGTAAAGTTAATTCGCAGTGTTAGGAAATTGGAACTAAAAAAAAAATGGACTGATTAATGAAACAATTATCTATCATAATGCAATTTGAAGCATATGTAATGACACATAACTTGAGCTAGTTTTTATAATAAATTTAATTTCTAACATTGTTATTAATAATTATTTTATTATGCGAAATGGCTTGCATATAATTAGGAATTTTATTTATAGTACTAAAATAGATGCATAATAAACTATTTAATATATATATATATATATATATATATATATATATATATATATATATATATATATATATATATATATATATATATATATATATATATATATATATATATATATATATATAATATTATAAATCGATGTCTATTTCTTCAAAGCAATATATGGAATATTATAATTAAATATTAATAAATCCAGTAATAAAAAAATTTGAAAAGTACAAAAAATAAAATCTTCACTTAAGAGTGCTTTCTAATATCCTTGTAGTCTCTAGCAACTAATACTTTGAAAGGTTAACCTTCTCATAATTCCATGAACTTAATGTTTGCTGCCTACCTATTGATTAAGTCCTGCTTGTATTTATATATTAGCATAGCATCCTTTTTTTTCCTTTTATTATTATCTCTTTCAATTTGCAATATTTTTACATTATTTTAATTAAAACCATATATATGTGATTTATTATGGTTGTAAAAAATGGAAGCTGATACATTATTATTATCTTGGCAAATTTGTTTGTATTTTGAACCCTTTTTAATAAAAGCAAGTGCTCTTTAATTCTTTTCTCCAATGTACATTTTTATTTTCCTATATATCGACTGCCATATCTACATATCCATTTATAAATGATGCAATTTTTATTTATAATGTGATTTTATATTTAGAGTTATTTATTAATTTATTTAATGTAGAAGGCGCATAAAATGCGAGGTCGTATATATCTCTATAAATTTTCCTTATGAAATTTTCTTGTTGATTCGAAATATACGATATTGATATCCAATTTTTTATTATTATTAGAAGAATCAATCTTACTATTAATATTTTCATTTTTATATTTCCTATTAAAATTTGTAATAATATTATGAATATATAATTATAGCCAACATTTAACAAATCATTAGAATAAATTTCAATATTTTTGGCTTTATATGATGAATATTTACAAAGATTATCATTTCTAAATAAGAAGGACTTCAAACCTGCAATTTTATGTGACATTGGTACTCTTGATTTATACAGAATATAACCTCTCCTTGCTATTGATTTAATAGTCATACAGTAATCTAGCTTACAACTATTTCTAGTTATCTTAAGATCAAACTGAAATTTTCATCTGCTTTGATTCATTTTAAGCCATTTATATTATTTAATTTTTTAAACAAATCTTTAATTGTATTTGGCTTGCCACAACCAAAAACATCATTGGCATATTGATAATATAAAGTAATATTTTTTTGATAACGTTCCTTTTTCAAAATAAATTAGAAAATTTGCCTATTCAATTTATGAATAATATTTTTAAAAAAATGTAAAGTATAGCATGATTGACAATTCTATTTACTATAAGATTTATCCTTCTATGGCAATATGTCCCAAGATTTTTTAAATATAAAATTGCATAAAGAGAATGCACCATTATGATTAATGCTCATTGGGGGAAGGATCTTATGAAACTTGTCGATTAATTGAGAAAATGCTACAAGAAATTATTGGTTTTGGGAAATATACAATATGTTCAGCATTTGATTTTGTTAGTAAAATCTGTGACAGGGAAATATACAATATGTTCAGCAATTGATTTTGTTAGTAAAATCTGTGACATCATCATTAATGTTAATAATGTAATATGTTCTTTAGTCTTAAGTTAAATGTATCATTCAAATGATCGAATGGGGCTATTGAAATTATTTCTAATGCATTAATTTTAAAAAATGTTAATGTGAAATTAATAAAATTTATAGTCAAAACATTAAGCTTTATTCATAAAATTATTAAGCTTTATTGATAAAAATATTTATGCAGTTTTTAAGAAGGATTTTTATAAAATGGGTAATAGCTGGCCAATGGGCCTGCCTATTGTTGCCCACATATGTAGTTTTGTAATTTCTACATATGAGTAAAGTATTTTGAAAAAGGAATGTTATCAAAAAATATTAATTCATATTATCGATATGTTAATGATGGTTTTTGTTTGCAGCAAGCTAAATACAATTAAAAATTTGTTTAAAGAATTAAATAATATAAATGGCTTAAAATGAACCAAAAGAGATGAAAATTTCAGTTTATCGATCTTATGATAATTAGAAATAGATCTAAGCCAGATTATTGTACGACTATTAAACCAATAGCAACAAGAAGTAAGTCAAGAGTACCAATGTCACATAAAATGACTGATTTGAAGTGCTTCTTATTTAGAAATGATAATTTTTGTAAATATTCATCAGAGAAAGACAAAAATATTGAAATTTATTCTAAATAGTTGTTAAATCTTGTCTATAATTACAATCATATTTACATTACTATTAAAAATTTTATTACAAAATATAAAAATAAAAATATTAATAATAAGATTGATTCTTCTACTAATAAAAAAAAAGGATATCAATACCATTTATTTCGAATCAACATGCAAATTCCATAAGGAAAATTTATAAAGCTATATGTGACATTGCATTTTACGCACCTCCTACATTAAAAAAAATTAATAAATAACTCTAAAGATAAAGCCTCATTCATAAATAAAAATTGCATCATTTATAAATGGATATGAAGGGGTGGTAGCAGATATATGGCGGAATTGAGATGTACAGTCAAAAAAAACAACAACTAAAGAGCATTTGCTTTTATTAAAATGGGTTCAAAATAAGAAACAAATTTGTGAAGGTAATAATAATGTATCAGCTTCCGTTTTCTATGACCATAATAAATCATGTACATACGGTTTTAATTACAATTATCATAATGTAATAATATTGCAAATTGAAAGATATAACAATAAAATAAAAAGTAAGTGAAGTTATGTTAATATATAAATACAAGCAGGACTTAATCAATAGGCACTCAGCAAACGTTAAGATCCTGGAATTATGACAAAGTTAACCTTTCAAAGTATTAGGTGACTAAGACTATGAAGATAGTCGAAAACGCTCTCTAGTGACGATTATATTTTTCGTACTTTTTAAAATTTTTGATTAGTGTATTTACTAATATTTAATTATAAGATACTATATATATTATTCAGAAAGTATTTGATAAAGTCAATAAAAATGTTTATATTTGTAAAAAAAATAAAATAGTTAGCTACTCAACAGATAAGAAATACCTAATCATTCGAGTTAAGTATAGATACACGTGTTTTTTTATGAGTTATTGTAAAATGTTTTATTATTATTTTATTACTCCTTGATTCATTTGTAAATAAAAATATTTCATAACCGTGTTAACATTTTATAGCGAGTTTTTTTTTTTTTTACATTTTTATTATAACTTTTTATATATAAATAATATTTTTTATGTCATTTTGAAACCTATCATTTACTTTGTTTACCAACATAAAATCGTTTTGATATTTTTGAAGACATTTTTTTTTGTCTGATTCGGAATTTAGTGTAAATAAACATTTAATAGATTAGAGAAAATAAATATTTTGACAATTTGTATAGGCTTTAGATAAACAGAAAAATGTAATTTAAATTGAAAACATCGAAAAATTACAAAACACACACAAAATCTTTTTTTTATTAATATTTTAAAATAGTCTTTTATTCTATACAGTACTTCTAAAATATAATAATACCAGTAAATAGATATAAAGCGTACATTGTGATGTACTATAATGAAAATTTTACTATATTATGTATTTGGTATCTTATATTAAAATATTTGGGAGTCAATTAACTCAGTTTAAAACAAAATTCTTTTTAAAAAAAATCTGTTTGGAAATAAATATAAATCACTGTTTTTGGAATTTTAAGTAAATAATATGTAGGTGATTTAATAATGTATAACTGGATGTAATAATTAAATGTTTCATGAGTACTTTATTTATAGTGAAAAGAGAGAAAAGTTTTATATATATAAGGGGGAAATAATTAAATAGTTAACTGTATTTGTCTGAAGGTTTGTAATGATGGTATATTATAAGATGTGATATGTTGTACTATTTCCATCATTTATGAGTGAATGTTGAATGTATAGAAAAATTTAAACTTTCCAAATTCAAACAACTTGTTAGTAATAACACACAAATAGACAATACAGTTTAGTAATTACACAACGTTTCAACTTCTAAGCGAATATTGCCACTGTGCATATAGGCCAGCAACACCTGAAGAAGAGTGAAGAATAATACTACTCGAAACATTGTGTAATTACTAACCTGTATTGTCTATTTGTGTGTTATTACTAACAAGTTGTTTGTATTTGGAAAGTTTAAATAAAGTTTAAAATTTTCTATACTTTCAACAGTCACTCATAAATGATGTAGATAGTCCAACATATCACATCTTAAATAGTTAACTGTGTTTTAAAATCAAAAAGATACAAGACTATCAAAATGTTTGCTTCATAATTAATATCATTACCACTGCTGTTATGAAATATGAAGTACATTGTTTGGAGATCTTTGGAGAAATGGTTTTTGGGTTCTCTACAGCAATATTTATCAGTTTTCAATTACCTTTGTAGCAGAAATTGTATAGATTCATTTGGTAAAAAAATCTGAAAAGGTCAGAACTCTATAGTAAAAAAAATTGTAAATGGTTCACATCATGTTCACTAAAGTATTGATTAGTAGATAGCAGGTGTAAGAACCATGGTAAAATTAATATATTTGCTTGTAGTGATCAGTAAAAAAAATGTTCCTACAATTTATTTAGATATTTATAAATATTTTAATAAAATATTTACATAATTATTTAAAAATAAAATTATATATTATTACTATTTTAATATGTTTTAGTTTTAAAAAATACAAGATAAACAAATTCAATAATAATCATAAACAGAAAAGGATGGCAAACTATTGGCAGGAATGGATAATATTATCAATGCCTTTTTTAAGCATGGTTATGTAAGTAACATTTGTAAGACTTTATCCTTTTAGATTTTAAAACAGAATTTAATAGATGAATAATTGCTTCATATTTAATCATGTATATTTTACAAAAAAGATTAGCTCAACAAATATTGTCTTAATTTTTTTTTTCACATCTGAACAAGATTTCTTTAAGACTTCCAATCAGAAAAATTATTATTATTATTATTATTATTATTATTATTATTATTATTATTATTATTATTATTATTATTATTATTATTATTATTATTATTATTATTATTATTATTATTATTATTATTATTATTATTATTATTATTATTATTATTATTATTATTATTATTATTATTATTATTATTATTATTATTATTATTATTATTATTATTATTATTATTATTATTATTATTATTATTATTATTATTATTATTATTATTATTATGATGATGATGATGATGATGATGATGATGATGATGATGATGATGATGATGATGATGATGATGATGATTATGTTTCAAAGCAAAACTTTATTGAGTCTAAAAAGTTACAGAGTCACATATAGTACTATACTGATTTGTTACAAATGCAAAACAAATTACAACTTTCAGTATATAAGTCTTTATCAATTCTGCATACTTTCTTTCTTGTTTTTAAATTTGGTCTTCTATTTAGTTCAGTTTATGCTTGCATCTCTTTGAAGTTGAAAAAAAATCTGATGTTGAAAAATGTCATCATATATCATATTAGACTTTGTATTTTATAGGCTGGATCTTTGTTTCAAGTGTGACCATGTGGCTGCAAACACATCTGGTTGAGCTAGGATGCTATCTCTTTTTCTTAACAGTTATAGTTTTATTGAATATGTTGCTGGGTGGCATCGAGGGTTATTATAAAGTGCAAAAGTACATCTGGTACACCAGTAGGCATAAAGGCTATATGTTGCTGCACGAATAGCAGGGATGTTGCCTTTGTTAAATGTATTTATTATTTCATCAATTGAAATGATAGCCTTTCTATATGTGGCAAACATTGTGTGATGTATTATTTCTAGTGCACTGCAGGAATGAAGAAAATGATCTTGTGTCTCTTCTTCTCTATGACATAGCCCACATGGGGTCTATATTTGTGTAGAATCTATGAAATCTGAGGAAATGTGTTGTGGGTAGAGCATTAAGATTAAGCTTAAGTAGAAAATCAAATAATTTTCATTCTAATGACCATTTTCTGAATTGTTGCAGTAGTTGCCTGTTGTCTATCTCAAGAACTGATGGATGTAGATTAGGTGTCTGGTTTGGGTTTAGTATATTATAAATGTCCCAGTATGTATACTTGTTGTCATTATTGAGTGATATTTTGTTGTATATTGGCTTGAGTTCTTCAATCAGTGTGGATAGATATCCATATGAAGGGGGTGGTATGTCTTTGGGTATTATACTAATTACACACTCCAGGTCTGGAAATCTTTTATGGTTGCTGTTATTAGATTTACAGATTTCTGTGTATAAAAAAAACATTGATTGTATGGAGTCCAAGTCCATTGCTATGTGGTGGTCTGCTCATATTTTTTAAAGAGATTGCCACTGTCTTTCTCTTCCATATTAGTTTGTTACAGATTGATGAGATTTTGGATATGAATGTTTTTGCAAATTTGATTATAGGTGTGTAGTAGGTAATTTTTGTAATTATAAGTTGATTAAATAGTGCTACCTATGCATATATTGACAGGTATGACTTTTCAAGTGAGGCTGTGATTTTTTCAGCATCTTTTTTAATTTATTTTGAATTTTTTACCTCATTCCATTGGTTCCAAGGTAGAATGGGAAAGCAAGGAAAGCAGATGGTTTACCATTAAACATCTCTGTACAGTGCTTGCCTGTGTATATTGACCATGCAGCAGTTTTATTGTATTAATTTTTAACTTAAAATTTGAGGTATAATTTTTGATTATCTCTTGTAATATGGGGAGGTTCTTTTTATAGGGGAGGAAAATGGTTACATCATCCATATAGGCTATGCATGATATATTTAAACAGTGTTTGGGATTTGAATGCCTTTTATTTTTTTCTGTATCTCTATTAATAGATGATTTAGGGGGATCCTTGTGGGATGGGTTGACTCGATCCGAAGGTTGGTAAATTTTTCCCATTCAATGTGATGTGAATTTCATGGCTGAGTAGCAGATTGGCTATTATATATAGTAGGGATGGAGGTATTGTTGTTTTTTTCAGCACATCTAATAATTTGGCTATAGGCACTGAGTCAAATGCTGCCTCAATGTCTACTTGAACTATAATTGGTGCATATTTCTTTCTTTTTTTTTACTACAATTATTGTTTTGTACATTAAGGCACCCTGGTCAATGGATGATCCTTTTTTGGCATATTGTGCTGATGATAACACAGGGAGTATATGTTGTTCTATTTTCTCCTTTATTACTCTTTCAATAATTTTTATTCCTAAAGGTCCCATTGAAATTGGTCATAGATTAGATAAAGATGATATTGCTGTTGGTTTTTTGTTAAATGGAACCATTGCAATTGGATGTAGACTTTGTATGTTGTAATTTTTTTGGGATATGTAATTGGCTAACTCACACAGGTATTTGGCTGTGAAGTGACTAAGATGTTTGAACACAAATTTTGGAATTCCTTGTGGTCCTGGATGACATGTGTTTGTTATTGTTGCAAGTCGAAATACAATGTCAGTTGTTTTTATTGGTGTGTCTGTTTCAGGGTCTCCAAATACGTCTTCATTTGGTATGTACACTCTTTGTTTTGCAGTTTTTTTTAAAGTGGTGATATATTGGGTTTATCATGTTATGTCCTGCTGTTATAGAGCCATCTATTTCAAGTGCCATAGGCACTCTGACTCAGGATGGGTATCCCAGTGCCCACTGTATGTATGCTCTGGTCCAAGTGTGTTGTTGGGTAAGGTATATATTTTTTACTTTTTTATTGCTACATATTGCTTTAATGTGTTGCATGTATTGTTGTACATTTCTGTAAGTTTTTTTTATTTGTGTTTGATTATCTGTAGTTGGTCTGGAAATGGTTATTCTTTTATGTAGTTCATCTGCCAAAGCTAATAATCTGGTCGGGGGTGTTGAATTGCAGGTAATATGATTGATGTTGAAAGAAAGTTTATTGGTGAATGCTATATACTTTTGTACTGGATCGAGTGACATGTTTTGAAGTTTTTGGAGCATTTTATATGTTTCTGAATATAGGAAGTCAGTTGTTTGTGCTGGAAGAAGTATTCACATAGTCTTTTGAAGGGCTATTGTTGTATTCTGTATTTTTGTTAGGTCGAGGGTGATGAACTGGGCAGCATGATCTGAGATTATAGATGGACAGAGTTCAAGATTATAATAATGGTGTAACATTGATGAGTAGAAACACAAATCAATAAGTGACTTATATCTATTGTTATAAAAGATATTGAGTTTAAAGGGAGAAAACCTTCAGTACTCATAAGTGGGATTGTTATTTGATGGATCCATTTGGTGACAAAAGTTTGGTAGGTCATGTTGAAATCTCCCAGGAGTATTATGGGATTTGGTGTTGCTGTAAGCATTGAATTTATTGTTGCTATTATTCTGAAGATGATGACAGGGCCTGGTGGTATATAGACAAATACTAGGTTAAGTGTGATATTTTTATGATGGAGTGTTATTATGATAAGATTAGTGTCAATATATATAATTTTAAAAGAATCAAAAGGGCCATTGTGGGATATAATTATACCTGTGCCACCTAATGGTGATGATGATTGCCTTGAGCAGGCACAAAACCCTTGGCTGACTAAATATTTTGAAGGATCAATTTGAGAGCCACTGTATATTTTTGTTTCCAATAGCCCCAGTATGTGTGGTTGTGTTGTTTGTAACCATTTTTTGAGTTCAAAAAGTTTTTTGATGGCATTTAAGCCTCTAATGTTTAGAGATCCAATTTTTATCTTCATGTTACAGGATAATTTTATAACAGGGTATTGCTTTTTATTGATTTTTTAATTCTAAATTTTTGTTTATATTGCAGTAGATGGATGCTGATACATATTTAAGACTTGGTAGAGTTTATTATCAGTTTTTCTTTCATTTAATTAATATTGGTTCAGACTCTATACAGGCAATTTGTGATGAAACTGAACAGTTGTCCATTTGTTGTTGGCTTAAATCCATTTCTATTTCATCATTTAAGTTGTATATGTGTGATGAGTTGTGCTTTGGTCTGTTTTTTTGCCTTTTTGGATTCATGGTTTTTAGGTGGTCTACCTGGCTTTTTTTCTCTCTGGTGTATTCTCTTGGATGGGTGGAAGAGGGAGTTCTATTGCATCCATTATGTTTGATGCAGTTTTGTTTATTATTGTGGTTTGTTTTATTATTGGTGTATTTATATTACCTTGATTAAAATTTTCATTATATAACTGTGTGTGTTTATTTTCTGTTTGTTGATTTTTAATTGCTACACCTTTTGTTTTATTGAGTTGCTGATCCTGTGATGTAATTACTGCATTTTGTGTTGTGGTTTCTTGTCATTTATTTTCGTTTGAATCTTGGGTGCCTATGCTAGTTTTTGTGTTATTATTTATGTGGTTAGTTTTTGGGATTGGCAATTCTGCTCCATTATCATTTTTGTTCTTGGGTGTTTGAACCTGTTTTTTTCCAGTTTCTATTATTGGGTTGTCAATTGATGTAGTGTTATTAGAAATTTGTTTTTCATCATCAGTGGGTTGTTCTGGGGAGAGGATTTTGTTTGTTCACAGCGATTGCCTTTTGTATTATTGCACTGAGTTGCTAGGTGGCCTCTCTGTCCACAGCCAAAACAATGTGGTTTTAAACCTCTTATGTGAAGAGAGAGTGTTGCTTCTTGATCTGTAATTTGTGTTGGGATTGTGGCAGCATCTACATTTTTATGGAGTTTTATTTTAAATTCAAAACAATTACTACATATCGGTATAGGTATGTCTTTTAAATAAATTGGCTGTAGGGCAATTACTTTTCCAAACGGGTTTATCATTTTTTGAAAATCTTGTAAGTTGTATTTAAGATAAGGATTTTTTAGCACTCCAGTAATAATATTTTTCTGGTTTTCATTTATAATTATGAGTGCGTAATTATCAAGTGCTAAAATAGTGGATTGAAAACGTTCTTTTTGCTGCTGAGTATAAAAATCAATGGTTATATATCACAAATTTGGATGGTCTGCGATACAAGAATTTGTTTCCCATAGTTCATTTTGCATAATTGCTTCATATAATAAAGCTTTTGGGAAACGATATAATGAGTATTGATTATCTGTTAATGCAAGTACTAGCGATGGTGGTGAAAAAACCTGTGAAAAGTTTCAAATAACATACGAGGCACCATATCATTGAAATGGTCCATCACATTTTCAAGCGTTTCTTTTGTCCAGATTGTGGCTGGGGGTTGACATTCCTCTTGAGTATGTAGATCTAGATTTTTTATATCATTTGTATTTGTTCTTTAGAAACACGGTATTTGGGATGGTGCTGTAATATTGCTGTTGCTTTTAAGTATTTTTGCATATGAAATAGGTGATGTTGAATCTAACGATGTTGTTAATTTCGTATTGGTGCTTAACTCGCTCACGCTTGACTGGGCAGTAGCCATGATTTATTATTCTGACTCAAGTCAGGTTTTTTAAAAAAAAAGATATGAATACACACCGATATTTTCTTTAAAAATACTCTATTAATCTATTATGTGATTTGATTTGTTCTGTACTACATTTGTTTTGTGAATAACAAGTTGAAACAAAAGAAAAATATAAATACTTACATTGGAGAGCTTAAAGATTGCTTCTTACCTCAGCAGAGATATTTGCTGTGGTATATTATTATTATTATTATTATTATTATTATTATTATTATTATTATTATTATTATTATTATTATTATTATTATTATTATTATTATTATTATTATTATTATTATTATTATTATTATTATTATTATTATTATTATTATTATTATTATTATTATTATTATTATTATTATTATTATTATTATTATTATTATTATTATTATTATTATTATTATTATTATTATTATTATTATTATTATTATTATTATTATTATTATTATTATTATTATTATTATTATTTTATATTATGTAAGTTCAAAAATGAGTTTAGGATGTTTTAAATTATATTTATATATTTTAACAAATAAAGTTCATTTTGTTAAATTCTAATATTGCATAATTGTTTAATTCTAAAATTAACTGTTGAATGACTAAATGAACTATCATTAGAATGTACATTGAAAATATGTTCTTCTGTTGAGGACTAAAATAAAGTATACATATATACAATTATATTGCTTTTGTTATATATAATAATTTTTAAAACAGAACTGACCTATAATTTAATCAATTGTTTAGCAACATTGAAAGTAGGAAAGTAGGACTAAAGATAAATGGTAAAAAGTCTAAAGTAATGGTTAATGGATTTTCTCAATATATGAAAATAAAGATTGATTATGATGAGTGAGAAAAAGTTAACAGCAAAAAATACCTTGGTCAGATTATTAATACAGATGGAAACATAATGGATGAAATTAATCATAGAATTAAACTTGGTTGGAGTGGTTTTGGTAGAAATAACTTGATACTAAAAAGAAATATGCATACGTGTTTGAAAAGGAAGGTTTTTAATAAATATGTTTTACCAGTTCTTACTTAGGAATCTGGGACTTGGTCACTTTATTGAATATCAATGCAGATACTTCAGACCACCCAAAAAAGTATGAAAAAATGCATGTTGGAAGTAACAAGAAGAGATTAAAAAACACAATATATGGGTAAGAGAACAAACAGGTATTACCAGTTTTATTGCAAAAATTAAAAGACTGAAGTGGAGTTGGGTTGGACATATTGATAGAAAAGATGATAATAGATGGATAATTGAAATCTTCAACTGGATTCCAAGAGAATGTAAATGATCCCAAAAGAGATGGCATGTGAGATGGAAGAATGAAATAAGAAAGTATGTATGAGGTGATGTGGAGAATAGACACTAAAGATCTTAGTAGATGAATTGAACTTGGAGAGACCTTCATTCTGCAGGATATTGACAACGGTTAATGATGATGATAGCATACTCATTCTATTACTTCTTTAGATTTTATGATGTATTAACTTAAATATAATTTTATTGTTAGTTTATTACTTTATTTTCTTTCATAATAAATAATAATTCTCTAATGTTCCATTTATTAACATTTTCTTTTTTTTTTGTACATAATTCTAAATTTTAATCATTCAAAAACATAACTGTTTTGTTCATGTTATACTAATCCAGATATAACCAACTTAACATCTGGAGGTCTATGGACCATTGGTGGTCTGCAGAAAAAAATTAGTGGTCCACAAAAGACATAAATTTGTTTACATTTATTAAAAATTTGTTTACAGTCTTTTAAATTATGACTAATTTTATTACATTTATCTTTAATTTTTGTTCTAAGATTTTCTTTAGTTTATTAATTAAATCAAATAAACTTGTCTGATAATTAATAAATTTTGCGATATGAATTCATTGACTAATAACATTAGAGTGAGACAAGAAATCAATATCAGGGTTGATAAGAGAGTAATATATATATATATATATATATATATATATATATATATATTACTCTCTTATATATATATATATATATATATATATATATATATATATTATTGAATTATATTGTTATTATATGACTAGTATAAACTTTCTATGATAATCACAATCATATATTTGCATGTTTTATGTAAATTATTTTCACTGGGTAAGTACTATAATGCGTTCATGGATGGTCATTACAATCTTAATATTATTCACTTATAAAGCTGATAGTAGTTTATTTTGTTGTGTTATAAGTCAAAATGATTTGCTTTAATTATATTTAAAATTTAGTACATATGGATTGTAAAACCAATTAACTATTAAATTTTAATGTATGTACTTGATTATAATAAATGCTAAAAATTATTTTACATGTATTGAGTGTTATATCATAGAGTTTTAATAATTTACTTACAGGAAATTTAAAATAAATTGATATGATTATTTAATTGTACTTAAATAAATTTCCCCAAAATATATACTGTTTTTTTAATAAACTGGTATGATTGGATATTATAGATTCATGATTATCTTATTGATTTATTGATATTACATCATAATCTAATATTTTATTTTGTTATAAATAGTATCATTAGTAATAGTAAATTTATATATGAGTTTAGCATGGCTGAGTAAGCATTATTTTTTAATTTTATTAAATTGTGATTTAAAATTAATTATTAGTTCCCATATATATTCATATATTATGTATATTGAAAATATGTAGGACATACAAAAGCTGTTATCTTAATCGTTAATGATATAATTTATTTTTAAATGTAACATTACATTTTAATATAAGTTTATATTATTATAAGTATTATTTAAATCCATCAAAACATCATACAGTAGTGCTACTAAGTGCAAGCTTCATACTCCATTAATTCTTAAGGTTGCTATTTGGTGGCACTACTGTATGGAGAGTTTGGTATTCTTATAAATGTTTAATTCATTATGTATATTAGATTCAGTTGTTGGATAATTTTTTTATTATTTTCATTCGATTATAGGTGAAATAGATCTTAAGCATATATAATTGTTTTGGGACAATGATATTTAATTTAATAGCTTTATTTTAATTTATCTTAAGTGATAATTATATTTAGGATATCTGAAATAATAATTTGGTTTATTTTCTATTTATTCTAAATTCTGTTTGAATTCATGATGCTATGACAAAAATTATCACCACCATTTTTTAAGTACATCTGGGTCTCATTTTATGTGGAAGATAGGTTCCACAGAAAACCCGCATTAAAAAATCGCACAAAAATAGACTTAATTTACCTTGAAAAATGAGGGATAGGGTCTGTAATTTTCAGAATTAGCATAAAAGCAAAGCAACAATGAAAAATTACTTTAAAATTTGCATTAAAAAAATAAAAAAATAAAATATGACTAATAAAAAATATCAAATATTTGAAAAAAAATTGGTACAGGACAAACTTTTTTAACTTTTTTTTATTAACTACAGTACTTAATTTGACATTTTTTTCATATGTATTTTAATCATTATCACTATTTTCGAATGTGCGGTTTTTTTGTAAACTGGTAAGAAATCAGATTCATCGATGTGATGTGATGTAGCTTTTTCTTGAATGAAGTCAAGAATCTTCAGCAATTATGCCCAGAGAAACTTGTTAGCCACTTTATTTTCCATTCCCCATTCTATTTTTTACCATATTCTGCTTCATTCCATTTACACAACTAGTGCCAATTTCAGTCTTGTGCTGTGTTAATGGTTTTCTGTTGACAACTGATTTTTACTATTGAAATAAATTTTAAATGTTCACATTTTGTTTCTATATTAAAAAAATGGGGATCGCAATCAGCACAAAAAGATTATACATTATCATTACACATATTATTTTCAGTTTATAAAATCAATAAAATATTCGTTATTTATTTTAAAAATCTACATTATTTATTTCTGTTATGCCTAACAAAATACATTTTAAAAGTTTAAAATTTTTGAATATTTATTGTGATATATTTATGTGTAAGTATAAATCTATTATTATTATTTACTCATTAGTATAAGTAGGTTATTTATTCTAAATATAGCTTCAGGCCATATTCACATTAGCTGATAGTATAACATTATATTTTTGAGAAAAAAAAGTATTTCAAATCAAAATAAGTTATTAATAATTTAAATTTCTTGATATCTAATAAATATAGTGAAATATGAAAAATATTAAGAAGAAACATGAATCACATAACTTCAAAATCGCATTCAAATAATCCGATTAAAATGAGACCCAGGTGTATATTTGAAAGTCCAATATGTGATTAGACACACGGTTATATTATGTACTGAATAATTATTTATTTATTGGTATTTGTTTACCTTTGTATTTTATATTCATTCTATTATGAAGGATAGTATTATTCATAGATAATTATAAAAATAGTATTTTTTATTTATATTTTATTCAGCTACAAATAATATCCAAATTCAGAATTCAGTTTCATTCTGTTACATAAGGTGATGAACAACTGAGCTATATTTTACTCAGACTATATTAGAGTTATTACTTCTAATTGTACTTTCTCAATTTGTTACAAATGCTGCCTAAACCTGTATAGAGAGCAACTTCTTATTCTGTTACAATATAAACCTGCATAAATGATTTATTACGTATAAGAAATATCATACCACCAACAGTTATATTTTCTACAAATACTACCTATATAATATAAAGTTTCAAATTATTTTATGTAATACTTTCTTTTAAAAATATTTGACAAAGTATTATATCATCATCATAATCATTTTCAATCATTATCGATCCATTGCAGGATGAGGCCTTTTCAAGTTCAATCCATCTTCTCTGATTTCTTGATTCTCTTTTCCACATCATCCAAGCACACTTCCTTGTTTCATTCACCCACCTCACATGATATATTTCTGTTTTTTTTTCAAATTTGTGGAAACCAGTTGAAAATTCTGTCTATCTATCTATTATCATCTCTTCTTGAAATACATCCATCCTATCTTTACTTCAATCTTTTAATTCTTTCAAAGATGTCAATAAACCCAGTTTTTCCTCTCATCCATATATTTCATTTTCGATCCTTTTTTAATTATTATTCCTAACATGCATCTCTCTTTTTTGTTGAGTGAAATATTTGTATTAATCTTATGTTAAGTGCCCAAGTTTCAGATCCATAAGTAAAACTTGGTAAAACTCATTTTTAATAACTTTCCTTTTCCAACACATTAGCATATAATTAGAAGCACTCCAACTAAGGTCTATTCTATGATTAATTTCATCTTTGATATTTCTATATGTATAAATAATTTGGCCAAGGTATTGGTAGTTGTTACCTTCTAATTTATTATTATCAATCTCTATATCCATTTTTGGTGGAAATACATTGAACTTTATTTTAGACTTTTTAACATTTATTTTTAATCCTACATTCTTACTTTCATCTGATACCCTTTTGCAACACTTCTTTAAGCTATAAAATATTAGTGCAAATGCAACTCTATAAATTTTCTCAATACTTGGATGTGAGCCACTATACTAAAAATACTTTTAAGTTCAGCTAATTCTTTTAGCTAATTAAAATCCAAAGTTTGTTGTAGATATGATGAAATTGTTTTGGTAAAATGTTTGTATAAAACTGATAAAAGACTGATAGGTCTGTAATTTTTAATATCTTGTTTATCAGTTTTTTTAAATATTACTAGTAGTGCTGTGTTCTTCCAATCATCTGGTACATCTTCATCAAAAAGTATACAGACTAATCTTTATATTGCATTTCCAAATGTATAAAATATAATATTAAATCATCTAGGCATTTTATAATTGTTTTACAATTCTCTAATTCCCACCCTATGTTACATCTTTATCATTAAGATATTTGTTAATAACATTACCAAATGTTTTTCTATTTTTTCACCTACTCCTTTTAATATATTAATTATAATTTTATCATCACATTGAGCTTTTTTCTTCTTTATAAATGTAATTGCATATCTCAATCTTTTCTTTAAAATTTTGGTCAATTCAAAAGATAAAGTAGTTGTAGGAGGAACTTTTCCTTGTTCCTTGTGGTTATCTAATTATTGATAAAAGTATTCTACACATTTCATGTCTTCTTACTTTTTAATAATAGTTCCATCTTTTTTCTTATTGCAAAAATAAGTTTTCTACCAGTACAAAGATGTTGTTTTGTACTTTTGAGACTTTCATTTTCTTCTATAATTTCCTTACTAATTAACAATTATACTTTCTAATATCATTATCAATATATATTCATATCACTTTACAAAATTTTAGAAATATAGTACTTCATAATGCATAATTTTATATATTTTATATTACTTTTTTTATTCCTAAATTGTCTTATCTAAGGAGAAATTTACTCATCAATTGCTGTTTTTTTGTCTCAGCTATTTTTATTGTAGTTTTTAAAAGTGTATCAGTTATCTAATTCATCTACATTTGAAGCATGTTCAAAATCTGTTAATATTTAAAAATGATTTGCATGTTCTAATAACATTCATTGCACTGTTTCTGAAGATTAGGATTATCAATTTTGAATATTGTTTTTATTAATATTCTTCTTTTTAGTTTTACATTAAAATATATCTTACAACTTACTAATTGATGATCACTTCATGTGTTGAATTTATTAACAACATGCAAACATCAAATGCAAATTTCTGAAATTCAAAAAAAATCCAATTCTGATGTATACTTTTTTGGATGTTTACATGTCCATTTGAATTTAACATTTTTCTCAAAAAAAATTCATAAGATAAATATTCCCTTTTTTTTTTTTTTGCAAATTCCACAAGTTCTATGTCTTCTCTCATTTTTATCAAAATATCCAAACTTACCTACATCACTTTCACCATTTAGTTTTTTATCAATTCTAGCATTAAATTATCCCATGACAATTTTAAAATGTTGTTTGGTTTGACCAAAAGCTTTTTTACATCCATATTTAATAATTGTCTACTTTTTCATCACAATAAGAATTAGAAAGTAATTTGCTGCTAATTGAAAGAAGACTCTTTGATTGCTCTTGTAGGCCTTAAATGAACCATGCAGGGCAAATTCCTAATCTCCAATCCATATACTTTAGTTATTACAACTGTTATTACTGTCATTCATGCACTAGCCAGAATGTTGAGATAATTGGCTTTTTACCTGTGAGTTTATGATCAAGAAACACTGTGGACTTTCTTCTCAGTTAGCTGACAGCTCTTAACATAAATATCAGTTGAGTTTTCTTAAATCCAGAATAAATGGGTGTGTGAACCAAAAAAAAAACACTTTTTTTTTCTAATAGATATTTGCAATCATGACAAACAAAAATAAATCATGACCCTTATTTTCAGGAGGCTGCAAGGTCCCAGCCAAGGCAGCATTTAGGGACAAAGGCAAAGATTGCTAAGAATCTCCTGATTGTGGATCTAGTATGTCATTTGATGATCTTTTATTTATGTACTAACAATTGCAGATCACATTCAAGTGAAGAAAGATGGCAGGAAGTGGAAAAGAACAGTCTCATATTAAACATTGTTATTATTGGACTGTGAAGTTTGAAGAAAAGGTGAAAAGACATTTAATTTAAAAAGTAGACATGTATTGTATTACAAAGGAACAAACATTGCAAATACAAGAACAGTAGGATTCATTATAAATAGAAAGTGGAAGAACAACACTGAGGAGATTGATGATGTATTGGACAGATCGGTATAATTAGTTATTCAACTTAAGAATATCGATAAAATGCAGAAAAAATTATATATAAAACAGTATGTTAGAATTCAGTACAGCAAATTATGATGAATTTTATTAATATCAATCTCTAGCATAAGATGAATGATAGTATCCAATTCATGTTTAACATTATATATATATATATATATATATATATATATATATATATATATATATATATATATATATATATATATATATATATATATATATATATATATATATATAAGTATAGAGATATATAAAAGATAAATGCAGTTTTATTAAATTCTATCAGGCATGTACAAACAAAAATAAAACATCTGTGCTCTGGCAGACAGACTAATTTTTTAATAGAGTTTTCAAAGGGGGGGGGTCATTTTTTTCAGCTGAAGTTTCACCTAAGCAACTCTGGTTTTCTTATTCAAAAAGTTTTAAAACAAATCACAAATGAAGCATTCTTGGCTGAATCAACAAAACCAGTGTGGCTGAGCAATCACTAGACTATTGACTAGTGAGGTCATTATGCCACAGAACTGCTGCTTGGCCAACCACATTGAAGATTGCCATGGTTAATTACAATACAAGAAAAATAAACATGATATAAAGAATATGACAAAGTATGAATTGTTTAATGGGAAAAAACGTAAATCTTCAATTTAATGAAAATAAAAAACATAGAAAATAATCTGTTGTAGATAATTTAAAATTGAGAAAACATTAAATCTCTGATTTAATAAAAACAGACATAAATAACTGGTGAATCAACAAGCAAACAATTGGCCATAACTAAGCTGCTATATAATAATTAAAAGTCTCAATAGGAGACATGTAAGTAATCAGAAAATTATTTACATCTGCCCATACATTTATTAATAAAGTGACATAATTATAAATGTAACTACCTTTAAGAAATGCTCTAAGTGCATGCTCTGATAAATAAATTTAAAACAAACATGAAATCTTAAAACTAAGATTTCAAGACACACTTATAATAGAATTAGAAAATACATATATTAACTGCTTAAAATATTAACATTGAAGCGGCAAAAGATATTTTCAAAATAAGTTACTTTGTAAGATTAATCTGAGACATTAACCCTGGAAAGAATAGAAAAGCAAGTTAACTTGAGGTATAAGGTTAAGACTGGTTGATATCTTTCTGTATGATATCCATAGTTCATTCTATTGGAGAGTTCCAGTGAAGAGATTAGGTTTTCATTTTCTCTTCAAAAGACTAGAAGCAATGTTAGGAATGGCTTCTGGGACTCATCTTTAAGTTGGTTTAATGCAGCATGACATTGAGGTGATTCTTCATAGCATATAGTTTTGGCATTCTTGAGAATTTATAATGACACAGCAATTCAAAGAAGTCTCAAGATTGGTGTCCAAAAAGTTGCAGCAAAACTAAACAAGCAGAATAAACATCAATAGCTGAACAATCTTTAATCTGAATCCCAGGGCTATTTATATGAGCTCTTAACTTTCTGAAACATCTTTTAATTAGTAGTTTATGACCAGAGCATAACTTTATCTCAGACTTAATCTTAATTAAAAATCCTGACCAGGGTAATCTTATTTATAATTAATTTTAAAAAATGTAAAAACAAGTCTCAGATTTATTTAAAATAAATTAAAATTGATTATAAACAAAACAAAAATTCAATTACCAAAAAAAAAAAAAAAAAAAAAAAAGCTTTCCAAAACTAAAAATGCTTTGTTCAAAAGGATTAACTTTTTTTTTTAAATTTAGAATATTTTTTATAACATTAAAAGTTTGCTTGCCTTTAATTACATATAAAAAAACAAGTGACCAAAAGAAAACCATAAAAAATAGAAATGACAGAATTTTAAAACATAACTGTGTAGTGTATTATCACATATACTTTACATGCAAAACTTTTAAATAGCTTTCTTTTAAAAGCTAGATTTATTTTTGTGATGAAACTTCTGAATCGGATAAAATATCCTGAGCAATATATATATATATATATATATATATATATATATATATATATATATTACTGGTCTACACATCTGATGTCCATGCTAAAACAATAAATTAAGTTTTTTTATGTAATTAGCTACATGTAACTGTAATGTCATTCCCAGAAATTTAAATACAATTTAGAGGTAAATTATCGATTGTACTAACATATTCACAGTTTAAAAATAAAACTTATCACATTTAAAGCTAATTTCAGAAACTATTCTAGCATGATAAACAAAAATTTAAATATATAGAAAAAACTTGTTAGTTTAAGTTTCTAAATATGAATTCATTCCTTATGGTTAAGAAATTCAGCAACGCTCTCTGTGATATAAATACATAAATATATTAGAGTGTGTATTAATATAAATTTTTATTAGATATATTTATAATTCATTTCACACACATCAGTATATAAGTATGTGCAGAATGTATAATCTATGTAAAAACTTCTAGTAATTAACAATGCAGTCTAGGAGATTAATTATAAAATAATTAAAAACTGGATATTTTAAATTAAAAAATAATTATGTTATATTAAAGTAATGCAAAACGTTGCTGAGAAAATATTTTAAATATGAAGGTCGAAAAAAATGTCATTAAAGTTTATTGTTAACGCAGTATTTTAATTAAGTGCCTGCTAAGATGCCTTTTTTATTCAAATTTTATATATAAAATAAAATTATATATATATAGTTTTACGTTTAAAAAAATCTATTAAAAATATAATTAAGTAAACACTACATTTAATCTTTTGAAATTTTAAAGTATAATGTTATAAGTGCTTAGTAAAAAATAATTCATTATGATTTCCTTAGTAATAATGATTACAAGAAAAAAATACAATAAAATATTGCACGGTGAAAAATCTTTTATTTGACTCTAATTAAATTTATAATTATATTAACAACAAATACGCATAAAATATAAATGGTTATATTAAAATAACCCTTGTGAAATAAAAAACAATATATATATATATATATATATAAGATTAAATTAAATTGGCAATAAATAACTTGAAAAATAACCAAATGTGAAAGCGATCATATGGAACAAATTTATTTTCCAAGGTCTTAAATATATGATTCAATAAATATTAACAATAGCAAGCGTGCAAGTAAGATCACTTTACAAATCCACGCAATCTTAATCACATCAGCCTACATTATGATTTACAAAGGCATACTTAATTTGTATTTACTTTAAAAAAACATGCAGGAAAACTCTCACGCATATACTAATAAATAAGGGAATGTAAATAATGTACCTTTGGGGTTATGGTGTTCAGATCACCGAGTTATTTTTTCCTGAAGGATACGATTTCAGTTTACTAATCCAGTTTATAAGTAATTCCATATTTATATCTTAGCTCAGCTCTAATTAATAAAAACAATAAAAATTTTATTTTCTATATTTGTAAATTTACTTGTTCATGTTAAATAAAAATACCCCAATTATACATGACATTATATTAATTTTCCATCATTTATTCGAGATTCTCATTTTATGTATAAATATAAATCTAATATTATTAAGCACTGAAAATCTGTAAATGTGCACAAATAAATTTACTTCCACTCATGCACTGTCTCATAACTATTATAAATCTCTGCACATTCACCCATCAGCAAGAGCTGTTTTTGTGACAAATTAACTAAATTTGTACAATTCAATTGTCAGGTACAATATTAGGCACACAACAGATTCAAACCCCATATAAATAGGGTCATTAAGAGTTAGTGTATATACAAATATGTTCTAAGCTGAAGTAATACATTTAGACTTTTAAAACTCTTACTTATGGTTGAGAATGCAGATATTTGTAATAGTTATGAAACAGTGCACGGCTGGAGGTTAATTTCATTCTGTATAATTCTCAATTTTATTTTAGGATAGGCATACAAATACAAAATGGCATATATAAATTGAGAATAAAATTTTGTGTTGTATAATTATAAATTTTATTACATCAAAAAAGATAGGTATTTATTAAGCTGGTAAAAGTAACAGTCATTTTAGTTATCAGAAGGTTTAAACTTGGTTTAGTTAATTTAACAGTTATAAAAATTATGATGTGTAAAATAATTAACAAAAATATATCAGAGATAGATAATTATTTATCTCAACACATTTTATTTTATAATAAAATAGATTATTGTTTTAAATAGTGTTTAAGAGTAAATAAATAATATTGATTTTACAAAAAAACTGATCTAAACCAAGAAAGGCAACTGTATTCAATCCAAATTATAGAAAAAATAAAATAAAAAAATATCTTTATTTTAAAATGTTTCAAAAACGAAAATTTCATTTTAAAAACAAACCAAACGTTAGTAGATAAAATAAATGTTTGAAAGCAGAAAGGGTGAGAGGGGATAATGTTTATCCAATAATAAATAGGCAGAAAGACTTTCATTAAAATTGGAAAGATAATTGAATTGAAGTTGTAAAAAATGGTGGAACAAGTAGTGTAGTTTTTGATTTTTAATTTGAAAATGTTTAATTAAAACATCTTTATATATTGTGGTTTTTTAACCATAGAATATAATAAACTCAAGGACGTATAATTTAAAGAATAAGATAAAATTTTCATCAAAATTAACAACTAAGATAATCATCTCTACTATATGCAAAAATTAACAATCTCTTGAAATCATTATACAAAAAAGATATAAATAAAATGCTGAACCAAATAAGTTTTATTTCTACTTGTGAATTGTCTCACTAAAAGGAAACAATGTAAAGACTGAAATTAGGTAGGAGTTAACAGATAAACTATCTGGATCATTCCTACCTCTGAATAATTCAAATAAATATATATGCTTAAATTATCAATTAAGGCAACTGGAAGATAATTGGTTAAAGCTAAGTATGTTTTTTTTTTTTTTTAAATAAATACCTTGAAGTAAAGTAATTAATAATATACTAATGCATTGAAGGTAAAACTATTTCATATCAAAATTTATTTAGGCTTAGTGCTTTCAAAATTTTGTTACTCCATAATCATAGCCTTGTAGAAAGAAATAAACATAGAAGATATATTATCATCATCATCATCAACCATTATCAATCCATTGCAGGATGAAGGTCTCTCCAAGTTTAATCCATCTTCTCCGATCTTTAGCTTCTCTTCTCCACAACACCCCTGCACATTTTCTTATTTCATTCATCCATCTCACATGTGGTTTCTTTCTGGGTCTTTTACAATCTCTTGGAATCCAGTTTAAAATTTCAATTGTCGATCTCTTATCATCTCTTCTAGCAATATGTCCAGCCCAACTCCATTTCAATCTTTTAATTTTTTTAATAAGGTCAGTAACACCTATTTGTTGTCTCACCCATGCATTGCATTTTAGATCTCTTCTTGTTACTGCCAACATACATCTCTCCATACTTTTTTGAGTGGTCTGAAGTCTCTGTATTGCTCTTCTATTAAGTGTCCAAGTCTGAGATCCATAAGTAAGAACTGGTAAAACACATTTGTTAAAAAACATTCATTTCAAACACATAGGCATATTTCCTTTTAGTATCAAGTTATTTCTACCAAAAGCACTCCAACCAAGTTTAATTCTACGATTAATTTCCTCCATTATGTTTCCATTTGTGTTAATAATCTGACCAAGGTACTTGTAACTGTTAACTTCTTCTAATTCTTCATAATCAATCTTTATTTTCATATTTTGAGCAAATCGATTAAACATTACTTTAGTCTTTTTAACATTTATCTTTAGTCCTACTTTTCTACTTTCATCTGCTAACTCCTGCAACATTTTCTGCAGCTCTGAAGCATTATATGCAAAAACAACTACATCATCTGTGAAATCTAAATGACTTAAATACTCTCCATTTACTTTCACTCCCTTAGTTTCTCATTTTAATCCACAAAATACTTCTTGCAGCACTGCTGTAAAACGTTTTGGAGATATGGAGTCACCTTGTCTTACGCCTTTCTCAATGTTGATTTTTTCAGTATCATTATGTAATCTAATTGTTGCTGTTGCATTTTTATAAATATTATTTAAAATATAACAATATCCTGGATCTATACCTTGATGATCCAATGATTTAATCACTGAAGAAATGTGTATAGAATTGAATGCCTTTTCATAATCTACAAATCCAAAACATAATGACAACTCATATTCATTTGTCCTTTCTATGACTTCTCTCAATATCTGGATATGATCTATTGTACTAAAACCACTTTTAAATCCAGCTTGTTCTCTTGGTTGGTGGAAATCCAAAGTTCTCTGTAGACAAGTTGTAATTATCTTGGTAAAAATTTTATATAAAACTGATAAAAGGCTGATAGGTCTGTAATTTCTAATATCTTCCTAATCATCTTTTTTAAATATTAATATTATTACTGCATTCTTCCAATCTTCTGGTACATCTTTATCATTTAGACATTTGGTATATAACTTTGCTAAAATTGTTTCTATTTCTTCACCTCCTTTTTTTAATATATCAATTATAATTCCATCATTTCCTGGAGCCTTTCCTTTCTTCATACATTTAATTGCATATCTCACTTCTTCATTTAAAATTCTGGGCAATTTGGAAGATGTAATAGATATAGGAGTTACTTGTTCTTTATTACTATATAATTCTTGATAAAAATCTTTTACCAATTTCACGATGTCATCTCTCTTTTTAGTAATAATTCCACCTTTTTTTCTTATTGCAAATATAAATTTCCTACCAAAACCAAAATGTTGTTTAACATTCTTGAGACTTTTATTTTCTTCTACAGCTTTCCTTGCTATTTCACAGTTATACTTTCTTATATCATTCTCAACTCTTTTCCGTACCATTTTACAAAATTCAAGATATTCAATTCTTTTTAATACATCATTTTTGTATATCTTCATATTCCTTCTTTTCTTCATAAATTCTCTAGTCTCAGTAGAAATTTTATTAGTCAATTGCTGCTTTTTTCTACTAGCTATCTTTGTTGCAGTTTTTAAAAGTGTATCAGTTATTTTCATATTAATTTCATTCAAATCTGTATTATGTTCAAAATCTCCTAACACTTGAAACCTATTTGTAAGTTCTAATTTAAATTCATTAGAATGTTTCTGAAGATTATGAATATCAACTGTAAATATTGTTTTTCTTAATAATTTTTGTCTCTCTAGTTTTACATTAACACGTAACTTACACCTTACTAATCGATGATCACTTCCTGTGTTAAATTTATTAAGAACATTACAATCTTGAAATATGTATTTCCTGTTAGTCAAAATATAATCCAATTCTGCTGTACCTTCATTTTGATGCTTCCATGTCCATTTCCTTTTAACATTTTTCTCAAAAAATGAATTCATAATATAAAGTTTTTTTTTTCTGCAAACTCCACAAATCTATGTCCTCTCTCATTTCTATTACCATAACCAAAATTACCTACAGCAATTTCATCTTTCATTTGTCTACCAATTCTAGCATTAAAGTCTCCCATAACAATTTTAAAATGTTGTTTACTCTGATCAAAAGCCTTTTGTGTATCCATATAAAAATCTTCTACTACTTCATCACTATGAGAACTTGTTGGGGCATAAACCTGAATTATCTGCATTTGGTATCTGCTATTAAGTTGTATAACTAATCTTGCCACTCTGTCCGATACACCATCAATCTCCACAATATTGTTCTTCCACTTTTTATTTATAATGAATCCTACTCCACTTGTATTTCCAATATGTGTACCTTTATAATAGAGTATATGTCCACTTTTTAAATCAATTGTTTCTTCACCTTTTCTTCTAACTTCACAAAGTCCAATAATGTCCCATTTAATATAAGACAGTTCTTCTAATTCTTGCAATCTTCCTTCACTTGAAAGTGATCTGCAGTTGTAAGTACCTAAATAAAAAGTTGTCATCAAATGGCAGCCTGGGTCTGCAATCAGGGGATTCTTAACACCCTCCACCTTCGGCCACCAACCACTGCCTTTGTTGGTGACTTTACAGCCTCCTGGAAATAAGGGCCATGCTTTATTTTTGTCTGTCATAATTGTATATATGTATTGTAAAAATATTTATCATTTACACAAACATTCATTCTGTCTTATCAGGCACTGAGAAAAAAGATCATGGTGTTTCTTGATCTTTAATCTCAGAGGTAAAAAGCCAATAAACTCACCACGCTTGCTAATGCGTGTTGGTGAGCAGCCCTTCCATGTCCGTATACTATATGAATAATCACATAGTAATAACAGCTGCAATGACAAGAACATATGGAGTGGACATTAGGAATTTGCCCTGCTTGATTCCTTTAAGGCCTCCAAGAGGAATCAAAGGGTCTCCTTTCAGTTAATAGCAAACTCCTTTCTGCAGCCAGAAGATATATATATTCTAACCTAATTAAACGTGATACTTAACAGAAACAAAATAAAACGACATACGTACGGGCCATTCCTATAACCTATTAAAACAGTGAGCGGTATTATTAAATATAATACGGACGCCTCCAACCCTCTATTATCTAATATGATATTTGAAAACTCTTCATTAGGTTAGTTATATAATTCGGCTACAGAGATATGCAGCTCAGACAGAGATCGAATAAAAATAATTATCATTAATAAAATAGATTTAATAAAACCATTTAGAATAAACTAACATTCTCTTTCTATCTAAATACATTCTCTGAGCTATAAGTACTTGCACTGTTCGACAATGATGATGATGATTTTATTTCATTGTTAATATTACTGACTCAATAAAACATTCAGCAATTTGTCAATATGATCTCAATATTCTATTATTATACAATTTAAAAGTTTCCATCTCTTTAACCATGCCACACTTGTAATATTAATCATACTGAATTAATTCTTTCTTTAAGAGCACTTATACTACTGACACTAATCTCAGGGTTCTCTATTATATTTAACAAAATGCTTGGCAGTATTGTGTTGTCCAATAGAACTGACATTCTGGTTGGCTATAGAAAACATTTAACTTATTTAAATTCCAGGTGTCTTCATCCACATATCAACTATTATAATATTTAGCAAGATGATGACCTTATTAAAGAACAACGCATAATTTTGAATAATACTGCCAATTTATAATCCAGAATCTCAGTCGGAATGATGAAAAGACAAGGGTGCTTTTGTGTCCTTCCATCAGCCATGACAACACAATAATTAAACTAAGATTTAATACTTAGCAATTCACTTACATGTGTATGGAACAATGTGCAATTAAAACCTACTAGTTTGGGAATAAAGTGATTTTACACATCCATAAAATAAAATGTTTTGGTCTGAAGTTTCAATTCCATAAATAATTCTTATTAAATTAAAAATATAATAAAATATTCTGATCTGCTTAAAATTGTCTATCTAGTGTATTTAATTTGAGATTTCATAAATAATTTTGGACTCAAGAAATTATTGCAAGTATTATGCAGATACACTTTTATTTAGCACATAAGAAAATGACTCAAAACAGCTTTTAATAAGACTATATTTATTATTAAATTCTAACAATATTCCAATTTATTCTTACAATTTAACAAAAACAATCCCTTAGGATTAACATAATAAACCAAAATTATACACTTTAGTTGATCCCATATGGATAAAATAAAATAATAACTAATAGTAATTAGTCTATGCTTTTAGACTGGGATTTGAACTACTTCTTCATCTTTGCTGTACATTTATTTAGATAAAATATAACAAAATAAATATTATTGTCGATACACTAACTTATCAGTTTAGTGTATCTTATATGAACGGCTGCTTAACTTTATTCTGACTATTTGTTTTAAAATAAAAATAATTGGATTCTAGGCAATGCGTACAAACGATTATTATCATCGTATCTTTAACTAAATGACAGTTTTTATTTAAATAACTTATTATAATTTATGGGTTATTTATCAGAAATTACATTTATTATTTTAATGTTTACCTGAATAACAACTGAAGTTGTTATACACACTGTTTCCCTCCGTATAAGTTATATTGTGAGTGCTACTTAATAATTAACTTGAATTAAACTTAGTATTTGAACCCTCCTTTGGCAAATAACATTTATAAATCACACAATTTTAAACTTATTTTCTCCATTGACTCATGTGTAGATTACCCGCACTATTCCGACGCACAGTCCAGACATTGATTATATATACTAGCACTCTATTTTTACTAAATGGATCGTGAAGAATTTACCTCCAGTATACCCGTTATCTTGCCATAACTTTTAAATAAAACACAATATTCTACACCTTCCGTGGTGGAATTATCTCTATTTCTCATGAGGAAAAGGGAATAATACCGTAGATACGAAGAGTTAACGACTATCTTAAAATAGTTTGGTGGGTCCTTACCTCTTACCTGGGCATAATAGGAACACACACCAATATAATCCTCTCATGGGATTTTAACGAACGAAATGAACTAAATACGGTATAAATGCTGATCGTCCTGGCTCTGGGAAGCGATCGCTTGGGGTTATAACCATACCCGAATTCTAGATTTATTTATTCCCCTCATGCAAAATAAAGCTTTTGGGGAGATTATTTTCCATCCCACAAATAAATACATACAATTGTTACTAATGTGAATATTAATCATATACTGATGCTATTCAGGGCAAGACAAGCAAATACACTAATTATACAAAATTTATATTCCGGGGTATACTTAAATCAACGTCTGTAATCAATGGATAATACAAAATAAACATAATAATTTTCACCTTTGCCAAAGAAACATTCAACAAGTAATTGGTTATATAGTATTTTGAACTAAATTAAGTGAATGCGTTAATAAAAAAAATAATTGGGAATAAATTCCGCAATTAACATAGTATAAATTTGTTTTAAACTTTAAATAAATAAGATTCTGTATAGCACTTCTCTTTAATTACTTCTGATAATTTTAACTAGATATTTTATCTATTAAGTATCTGAACTTTTATACTTTTACGTATTTAACATATAAATTTATACCCATAATTGCCTATCATAAGTAAACACATTTTATAAAATTATTTTCCATGTCAAATATAAATTTAACTTAGAATAATTAAAAGAAAACATACCTTTATGATTACAAGGTCATTTAAATACTACTTGAATATACATCTTTTAACCTGTTGATAAAAAAATATATACATAATTTTTTCAAATAAAAAATATTACTTAACAAGTGTTTATTATCTTTCTAGAAAAATGTTTTTCAGTTGGCAATTTATTTAGATGAAGAATTTGATCCTTTCGTAGTTCACGAAGTAAAATTTTTTTGAAATAAGAAACACATTTATTATTTCATTTTGATAAAAGTTTCTTCTATTCTGGCGCATTTAATAATTAAGCAAAGAAAACATAATAGCGTTGGATATTAATTCTTCTTTGAATTAACTTATATAATTTTGGGATCCAAGAAAGACAATACATAACTTAACATGACGAATATTTTGACGCTTGACGATCACATATATACAATTCTTTTCCTTTTTAATATTGGCGATACGTACCATTTTATTTAGCTAGCTGGTTTAAGAATAAACTAATGTGCAACTTTTAGGAAATATTATAATTATAAAGACTGCAGCTGACTTACGTAGATAGAATTTTAAGGACTCTAGTTGAGGTATAATATAACATATTATATTATAAAGTTATAATTAAGTCACTTATATTGGTAATTTTTATTCCTACTCTAGGAATTATAAGTCTTCTTTAATAATGAATTTCCGTAATATGCACGCATACAAAATTTTCAATACTTGCCTTGAGAAAATTTATATTTTCCTTTTAAAAATTATGCAGGTGCATAAGTAAATATCCTTTATCATTCATATTATTTCTAGATAATTTTCATTGAATAAATTATATTTTAATGTGAGGAGCTTTCATTATTTTTAAATGCAGACAATGTCAGTTAAAAAGAGCGCGAAAATTTATAGTTAACTTTCCTTAGCTTTTATAATATGTCTTTTCAATTATAAATTTTTCTTTTATACCAAGAAAAAATTATCAAATAAGGTAAAGTTAATAAATAATTGTTTATTTGCTGGAAATTATTTATATTATTTACTTTAAACATAATGACACTTTCAGTGATTACTGTAGTCAATACGGTCATTTTAAACTTTAGCACACGATAGTATAATCTTTTAGTATAAAAACTTTATAATAGGTCGATGGACATAGAAAAGCAGAATATCCTATCAATTAAGATTAGCCAAACATGATATTATCAAACATTTAATGGACTGATATTTATTTCTGCAATAAAAATTATAAAAAAAAATTTGTTACCGAATTTCAGTACTGACTCCTCCTTGGACTAATAGCAGACTAACTTTTCTCCAGTTTTTTGGCGGTCTTGTTTTATTTTAGCGACCTCTTACAGAGAAAAAATCATTTAATTATACATAAACAAAAGAAAGGAAAAAAAAAAAAACTTATTACAGTTATATTTTGTTCTGTATGGTTTAAATGGATTGCAAGGTAATTTGACAAATAATGTAAAATAATAAATACATGTAATTGACACTGTTTATTAGTGGTGTATATTTCTGTATACATTATTGTCTAAAATAATTTTAAAAAAATAAAATTACCAGAAGCTATTGTGTGTTATGATAAGACATTCGTTAATCCCCCCCCCTTCTACCCATCTAAAATCAATTACTGTTTATAATATATGCTTTTATACTATATTGAATTGCTCTTATGGTTAATATTTTTAATTAAATTATTCATGCTCTTTTTCAAAATGACATCAAATTACTAAATTTTTTAGTTATTTGCTTAAAATACGTTAAAGTGAGTAATAGCCTATTTTATTAATCACTTAATATTATTACTATTTTATTTCTTTATTTTCTAGAAAAAAGATAGCATTGTTTTCCTATGGAAACGATGCTAAATAGACCAAGTGTCAATAACACTAGGTTACAATATATATATATATATATATATATATATATATATATATATATATATATATATATATATATATATGTTAAATGTGAAGAGTATAGGACAATAAGTGTATTGTCTCATGTTTCTAAGGTGTTATTGATGATTTTAACTCAAAGGATTTATGGGAAGGTTGACTATTATATTGCTGAAGAACAGTTTGGTTTTCAGAAAGGGAAAAGCACAAGAGATGCTATTGGTATTGTTAGGACAATTGCAGAAAGATATATTGAAAGAGATAAAGGAATTGGTATATGTTTTGTAGATTTAGAAAAGGCATTTGATAGAGTAAGCTGGAATAAACTGATGTCTATCTTAAGAGATAAAGGAGTATTCTGGAAAGAAAGACGATTGATATGGAATATGTTTAATGGTCAAAGAATAAGAGTTAGATTTGGATGTAATGAGACTGATGAAGTGAATATAGAAAATGGAGTTAGGCAAGGATGTAGTATGTCACCTGTTTTGTTTAATATTTATTTAGAAGATATGCTAAATAATTATTTGGACTGTGGAGGAGCAAATGTTGGAGGGAGAGTAATAAAGTGTATAAGATTTGCAGATGATATGGCTCTTATTGCTGAGGAAGAAAAGGATCTTCAGAATATGTTGAATAAGTTGGAAGAAGGATGTATGGCATATGGAATGAAGATTAATATTGAAAAGACTAACTGTTTATGGATAGGGAGAGATGCAAAAAGACTGCAAATTGGAATCCATGATGACATGGTACAGCAGGTGAAGATATTTAGATATTTGGGTTGTTGGTTGAGTGAGGATGGAAGAAGTGAAGATGAAGTTAAAAGAAGAATAGCATTAGCAAAGGTGACATTTGTAAAAAGAAAGAAGATATTTTGTGGACCTATGGAAAGAGAATTAAGGAAAAGATTAATTAAATGTTATGTGTGGAGTGTATTAATGTATGGTTGTGAGACATGGACATTGAGTAATAGAATTAAGAAACAACTGGAAGCTTTTGAAATGTGGACATGGAGAAAAATGGAAAAAATCAGTTGGGTGAATAAAATAACAAATGAAGAAGTTTTGAAAAGAGTTAATGAGGAAAGAAGATTGATTGAAAGTATCAAAGAGTGAAAGAGAAACTGGATTGGACATATACTAAGAAAAGATTATAGTTTAATGAAAGATGTTTTGGAAGGAATGGTGAGTGGAAATAAAAAGAAAGGACAGAAGAGATTGACATTATTGGATGATATACGAGATGGAAGGGGTTATGTGGAATTGAGGAAGTGGGCAAGGAAGAGAATGAAATGGAAGAATGGATGAACTGATGTAGCGACTACTCTCTGAACCTGTCTATTGGACAGACTACTATTGATATATATATATATATATCAAAACCTGTCTATTGGACAGACTACTATTGATATATATATATATATATCAAAAAGAAAGAAGCAATAAATGGTATAGCAAGTTTGAATAAAACCTTATGTAAAGAAATGAGTAAAAAGTAACAATTTTAATTTTAATATCCTAGAGTTTAAAAGGAAATTACACTGCAATATATATATATATATATATATATTAGTTGAAATACACAGGCTTATATATACCTGTGTTTATATATGTAATAGACAGGATATGAGCACAGACTTTCACATGACCCACCACTCTCCACACTATCTCATAACACTGATACACCTGAACACACAAATGTCGAAAAGATAAATAATCACCAATATATGTATTTCATGCTAAACCAGCAAACATCAGTTGGTCTAGATTACCATCTCTACAGATATATGCTACAAGTACTCAGATATATATTAAGAAAGCAAATCCTCCTACTTTAATGGACAGCCTTCAATGTACTCCACACTCCAACTCTTCAGCTGTCCTTACAATTTAATATATGTCCAATGAAGATCGTGTTTATATGTGTCTAAAACAATAGCCATCTCTCAACATAGATGGAATATCTCTCATTTAAGAATGAAATAAATACATAAAATGTTTATTATAAAGAAGACACCCTGGAAAATATTTAACCAAAATAAATTTACATATCCGATAGATAATGGATTGAGAAGGGAAAAATATATAGAAAAGATATTATTAGATACTTAAAAAAAGAAAAAGAAGTTGTAAATGTTTTCCTTGATCATGATAATAGCAATCCGAATTCGATGAGAAGCAGTCAAATGTATTATATTGCTATTCATGCAGGAAGTCTTTAAATGGAGGACAAAAGGCAAGTTGATGATATAATTTGATTATCAGAGAAAAGAATGAACAGCTGATACCTAGAAAGTAATCCCATGTCTGACAAATTTCATAGTTATAGTCATATTTGGGGAATAACCAGCCTGCATTATGTTAACGATTAATATGTTGGGAAAATGTAAAAGTTGTTTTTGTTTTGTTTTGGGAGAACTTATATCTTAAAAAAACAAAGAGCAAAAAAACAATCTATTGTAATATATATATATATATATATATATATATATATATATATATATATATATATATATATATATTACGTGTTAAATATAGTTGTTCTTACAATAATAGGGGAATTAGATTAATAGATAGTGGAATTAATAAGTGACTAAATTCCATTATCATTATTAGAAATTATTTTAAAAATACATGTTTATTAAATAGTCTTATAGATTTAAGTACATAAATATAATTAATATCATACTTCGGTAATGGAAATATAATAAAGTAGTTGATGATATATATGTAATGATAGGGGATGGGTGTGTGTTCAAATATACAAAATTGGAAAAAAACAAACAAACAATGATATTTTGAAAATTGATCTCCATTTTTTTTAATTGCAAACCACAATTTAATATAGTGATATGTAATATAAGTGGTTTTAAGTATAAATTTTCATAAACATATAATTTTAGGTAATATGCATAGGTCACTGATAAAAAAGTTGATAATTAAGTGAGCAGTTAGAGCAAATTGTGTTGGCACATAATAATTTTGTTAAAAAAAAAAATATTAAAATAAAAAAATATTTCGTCAAAGAAAATGTAAGACTAAAAGTTTAAAAGTTTTATAAAAGAATTTAAAGAGATTTTTCTTATTATTCTCAGTTAAAATGTAATGTAAAGTCTAAAAATATAAATCTCTTTTTATTCGAGTTTATTAGAATAAATTATACATGTGCATAAATGTAAGCTTGTTAATAAAATAGATAATAAATGCGTATATATGTGCATGTTAAAATTATATTGAAAAATAAATGAAAGTGAAAAAATATATTTAAAAACACAGTGATGGCTACTAATTAAAGATATAAAAACAACACATTTGCATGGCTACTAATTAAAAAATCTTCAAAAACATAAGATTATCAAAGGAATTTCAACAACAGATATTGCCGGAGGATATCAAAAATGACATGTCCAATTTTTTATCAAACAGTTAGTCAAGTTTGAGTTGCATTAGAGTTGCATTAAAGTTGAGTTAGTGGTGTTGAGATAACAGCAGTACAATGTATCAGTGAGTTGTATTAGAATGCAGTGTTAAAACTTCGGAAAACATACAACTTTCTCCAGCCCTAAGTCCAATAAAACAGCCAACTACCAGATAAAAGTGATGCCTGTGTAACAACCTGAAACCACTCAATATCTAATTGTCTTAAAGAAAATGCCTCGGAATAATCAGCATCAAATCTCCACAAGAAAACTTCTAATCTAACCGGTTAGAAATATTCTTCAGAAGCAGCAAACAGCAAGAATTATCCAAGTTCAAAATCCTAGGTAAAACATTTTCTTATATTCATTTTATAAAGTAGCCATTGCATTTGTAAAGCCTCAAGAGTCTAGTTTAAGAACTCTATAGCACCCATTGATGAACTCTTAATATGTGTGTTTAAAATGTTGTGTGTATTCATATGCTAGTATATTAATTTCATTGTATTTTAAATATCAAATATTATTTAGTTCTTTCTCTTAAGATATTATAGTGTGTGAATTATATATGTGCATGTGTTATATTAGTTAAATAAAATATTAAAATTAGTTAATGAATGTTTATTAAAATAAATTGTCTTTATAAACTAAAACTTTATTTGTCAGTCAATTCTTTTACCACTGTTTAAGTGAAACTATATTTTGTTATTGAGTTATAATAATAGACTGAGCTTGTTAAGGGATTTTTTGAGCCCTGGATTATGAGCCTACTGTCTGAACATGTTAGTCTTAGACTATCTGGCACCCAGGGTTTACTGTGAAACAAATAAAGTGTTTGAATAGTAGGAGTTTGAATCTAATAGCTGAGGTGGGCCATGATCTGGTAATGTGATCATTTTATGCATTGCATAGCTCGATCTGATCATGGGTATTGTTGACAGTTAAAGCTATCAATAATATTTTTCATTTCGCTCAAACATGCCGGTTCGTTCACGTAATATTTATAATTAAATATAATTATAAATGTAAATGTATTATGAATAAGGTTGTAACCCAGCTAAACCAAGCTTGCAGGGTAAGTATGATTTTTAGTGGATCGAACCCAGTACAATATATATATTGAAACAGACAGATCGGAGAACCGATCTTCGTTTCAGGTGTTTTTATGTACGGTAATTCAAACCACTGTTCGCCCGCAGTGAGATTTTGTCTATTTTAATTTATAATAAAAATTAGTTATATATTTTATAGTTTATCAGTCAATATGTAAAGATTCCGTCTATAAATGTCGCAAACCATGAAATAATATTTGTGTGTGCGTGGTTTGCGAATTTATATCATTTAATTTAAAGTTTCAGTGCGGGCGTATTTGTTTTAAATTTTAGTTTTAAAATTGTATAAAGTCGTTTAAAAATACTGATCAAAAATCACATTCCTTTGATCAGTGTTTTTAATTAAAATCTAATTGCACAAATGTTCAGAGCAATTAAGTTGTATTCAAAATTAGTAAGGAATTTTTATATGTAATTAATGTATCGATTTAAAAATGGCATATTAAATTAAAAGATTGCTAAAAACAGATAATTGATTGTTGGTCAAGCTGCATCGCTAGAGGCTAGAGAAAGTAGGCGGAGCCTAAAACAAAAACAAGTCGGAAAGGTCAGCAGTGGCTATTTTAGAGAAAAACTTACATTCTAACTTTGGTCGTGTGTGAGAGAAGTAGTCTCGAGACAACACAGCAGTTGAGTATAATTCAAACATTATTATTAAGAAGTTTACCAGTGAATCGCAATGTTGATGGGCTAAGTGCCAGGAGCTGGTCTCTGCCCGCCAATATGGATCCTCGTGCCGCTGTTTGATCATGTTTCATATACTTCAGAATTTCCAACTTCCAATCTCAAAATTTACTATGCCTTACAAATAACTTTCAAAAATGCGCGCCTACGTTCGTCACAAGCCAAGCTGGATGAAGAAAGAAGAGAACTTTGTTACACGAACTTTAATTTTCTTCCGTGCTTAATGTTATCAATCAAGTGAATCATATGTAAGTTTTTATATCATTTATAATGCTATTGTTTAATCTGTCAGTAAATTTTCTTTTCTTTTTTTTTATCCTCTGCTCTAGTCTTTAGAAATCATTTATAAAATTGTAATTAATAGTAATAATATTTCAACTGAATGCATTTATATTTTCTTATGTTGCTTATTTCATAAACAAACATTGCCAATAGTAATATTTCCAACTCTGTGTAAACTAGTGTACTATAATGATCAAGTTATTTTAAAAGTAATTTCATTTTCTGAATTAAATATTCTTTCACATTCCGAGTTGATAAATGTTAAGTCACTTTATTAGTCTATGTTAATTTGTCCTATAATTGCAATCTAAGGTTCGATCGTAAAATATATGTATAATGGTTTCAAAGTGTTCATTAATGTTATGTATAATATGAGAAATAATTCACTGAATAATTTGATACTATCGCTACCGCCTGTCAACCCGAAGGGTTAGAGTTTCAGAGTAAATTTAACTAATTATTGTTTTCACCGTCAGTTTAAGTCCGCTACGTTTTATTGGGGTAAGGATCTCAGCCTGTGGCGTAGAAACAGACAAATAGTTTCCAGGTTTTATATAATTTCTTTTAAAAAATCCGCTTCAAGTATTCGTCCTTCACGTCTGTGGCAATGCCTTCCCTTCGCTGAAGTTAGCGTCTCGCCATTCTACCATTGGGGAATGAAAGCAGTTTTTCTTTCCCGGTAATCTCTTGGATCACCGGGGTTCGAAATGATCCCGGCTGGTTGTCGTGTCCCGGAACTACTTGGGGGCATTAAGCCTTGTCAAAGTACAAGCCGCCCGGTATTCCGTTAATGCACCGCAATTGATTACTGTAGGGCTCTTGAATCCAGGCAACCACCAGTTCATCTATCTTCCATGTCGTATTTATATAAAACCACCAGCACATCTATCTCTTATGTCGTATTTATATAAAACCACCTCCACTGTTCGTCTACGTTCCGGCTCGAGCCTATTCTAATAAAATAAGTTAATAAAAATCTTTAGATAAATATTTTTTCCAATGCTCTAATACTCTGATTCTTTTAACCACCCGTCAATCCTTCAATCACACAGCTATTGGCATGAGTTTGTTTATTAAATAAAACGTTCACTAAAGACTAGTAGCCAAATACAAGAGGATTCATGGAAGTCTTACCGTACTGTATAACATTATATTTATATGCTTTGTATTTTCATATTGAACACTATATTTATGTGCTTTCTATTTGTCTTATTTAACACTATATTTATATGCTTTATATTTTGCTTATTAAACACTTTATTTAATCTAAATTTTTGTGTCCTCCACCTTATTACTCTCTAAGTCTATTTAGCCACTTACTGTCTGTATTGGCAACTTAAATATATACGTTACATGAATGACCGTTCCAGTATCTATAGTCTAATAAACCTATATATCATTAACTGTAAGAATTTAGTCCATGTTCTAAGCTGAGCTAGAAAAGGGATAACCCTGTGCTGGTGTAAAGTCATCATCGGTTGGTCATGCCGGGGTTTGGGTTTGAATTCAGTTGGCGTTTTGGGAATTTATTCTTAAACGTGGACTGGGTTTGAACTCGGGTACTGTGTATGAGTAAGCGTGGTGGATTTATACCGGTACAGTTATTATATTTTTTGGACGCCCTCCGTGGTGCTCGATGAAGAAATCTCCCACACCCTGCAGAGTGAACGGAAGTAAACAGTTAAATGATAAAAATATTCAATTTTTTTGTGTCGTTTGTCATAATATCGATACGTATTTGGCGTATTAAAATGCGCAAGTTAAATTATAGTAGTAAAACAAGTAATATAATTTTTTTTTTCCCTTACACAAAGGTTCAGTATATAATCCTCTCAAATATTGTTAAGAAACAGAGTGAAGATTTTTTTTGAAAAGAGAGCGGAAGCAATTCGTGCGTGTAATTAATTAAAATAAATGAGTTATTCCATAATGTTTTTGCGAGTTCATTCTTGTCGTTTAAATCATATGAAAAAATAAAGAAGTAGAATTAAGTCCAGTTCTAAAAAAATAAAAACGTGTACGCGTATATATATTTGTGTACGTATATATATATATATTTTCGTTTGTTGTGAAAAATATTTTTTTTGAAAAAAGAAGAAAGAAGTAGGATTATTCTTGTGTTTTAAAAATAAACACGTGTGTGCATATATATGTTGTAATATAAAAAAAAAAACCTTACCGGAGTCAGTATTAAATTTTTTTTTGCCTATATATAAATCTTAAATCAAAAATTATTAGGTCATATAAAAGTATATATTTGGGGATCAGTAGATTAAATTATCTATTGGTCACATGTTGCTGGCTGGCGCCTATCAAATAAATTTGTCAGCAAACATGTTTGTCCATACAGCAGTGGCGAGTGTTGTTTTAAAAGAGAGTAGGGTGGCATATATAAAAAGAGAGAATTACTGACAGAAATACAAAAAAAATACTATGTTATGTACCCATTATGAATATGTATGTATTATAGGACTGAGGAGAACAGTGCGAACTGGGTGAAATAAAGTTTTTTTTCCCTGTATATTTTTAGTAATGATTTTAGACATGTCATATTATATTCCTAAATAAAGAAAAAAAGCGTAGATAACAAAAACCAGACTGAACGTAGGCGAAGGAAGAAAAGAGAGAAAGGAAGTAAGCCACACAAACAGTATCAGCAGCGGAGGAGGATTTGGCACAAGGAGCAGGGATCAGTAACCTTTTATGATATATACAAATCAAAGCGTTGTACGAATCAAAGTCTTATGCTAAAAACATTTCTAAGGAAAAACGAAGCAGAAATGGCAGAAATAGAAGGAAACAAACAGAGGGAGCACGATCGCGATGCGAAGTTTAACGCGATCCTCAGAGAGGGGAGAGAGGACAGGAAGGTTATGATGATGATGTTGGAGAGGCTGGTAAGGATCGACGAGGCACGAGGCATCCGAGCCAACTCAAATCTAGAAAGTGCAAAGCGTCAGCAAGAAATAAATCCCTCTGAAGACCCAGGAATGGAAAATGAAGATGACCAGGCCACCCCAAAAGAAGTTGGGGACAGCAAGGAAGGCAATAGTGCGAGGAGTGGAGCAGAGGACACAGAACCTCAACCAACTAAAATAAGGTTGGAACCTCATGAGATTAGATTAGTGAATACAAATGCCAACTCTACTCAACAAAAATGTAAAGAATTAGATGTGACAGAGATTACTCAGAGTCAAAGTTTTACTCTAGCAGATTTAGCTAAGAATGAAGAAAGTACTGAGGAAATGGTGGTTTCAAATTTACTGCAAGCCAGCCCATCTCAAAGTGATTATATCAGTTTACCACCCTCTAATGGAGTGGCTGTATCGATGATGAAAAATATCAATAGAACAATACATACTGTTATGGATGAATCTTCTGAAATCATAATTAATGAGAAGTTATATTTTCATAATAATTATAAAGATGTTCTGTGGAAAAGTGGATTAATGAAGACATCAAAGTTAAAGTTTAGAAATGATGCTGAATGGCCTCTTGATATGAAAACGAAGAAAGTGGACAGATCTTTAGTTGTGTACAATGCTGCCCATTTTAATAAAACCTATAATTATTTGTTTATGAAATATGATCAGAACAAAATTGATGAGGAGCTGAACTCATTAAACAGAAATAATAAACTTTGTTTTAAAGCATGGACATATGTTGAAAAAAATAGTTTCATAAAAAATGGAGAAAAACTTCTCAACTCCCAAAGTGAAAATGTTATAATGGATGCCATTAGATCACAGAAAGTTAGAGAAATTCTTTTAAAGCAAGATACTTTTAATAATGAACAATATAATAATATACCAAAGCACAATATTGTGACCGCTTTTGCTATTTTAGTAAGAGATCTAAAAAGACATACCTATAACCCTTATATACCTCCCGACCCAGGGAGAAGGTAGAGATATACAAAATGATAACCCGGGAAATGACCACTATGACATGCACATGATGATGAGAAAAGGAATTACGGTAATATACCCACCTTTGTAAATATTAAGTTCAAACCCTCACCCAGACTGTTCTCCAAGGTCAATCAATTATGTGAAAAAAAATGAATGAAAAAAATGTTAACCAGAAATTATGTATAATCATTTTTTTTTGTTGTTTTTTTTTATAAAGTGACAAGAAATGAAACAGACAGATCGGAGAACCGATCTTCGTTTCAGGTGTTTTTATGTACGGTAATTCAAACCACTGTTCGCCCGCAGTGAGATTTTGTCTATTTTAATTTATAATAAAAATTAGTTATATATTTTATAGTTTATCAGTCAATATGTAAAGATTCCGTATATAAATGTCGCAAACCATGAAATAATATTTGTGTGTGCGTGGTTTGTGAATTTATATCATTTAATTTAAAGTTTCAGTGCGGGCGTATTTGTTTTAAATTTTAGTTTTAAAATTGTATAAAGTCGTTTAAAAATACTGATCAAAAATCACATTCCTTTGATCAGTGTTTTTAATTAAAATCTAATTGCACAAATGTTCAGAGCAATTAAGTTGTATTCAAAATTAGTAAGGAATTTTTATATGTAATTACTGTATCGATTTAAAAATGGCATATTAAATTAAAAGATTGCTAAAAACAGATAATTGATTGTTGGTCAAGCTGCATCGCTAGAGGCTAGAGAAAGTAGGCGGAGCCTAAAACAAAAACAAGTCGGAAAGGTCAGCAGTGGCTATTTTAGAGAAAAACTTACATTCTAACTTTGGTCGTGTGTGAGAGAAGTAGTCTCGAGACAACACAGCAGTTGAGTATAATTCAAACATTATTATTAAGAAGTTTACCAGTGAATCGCAATGTTGATGGGCTAAGTGCCAGGAGCTGGTCTCTGCCCGCCAATATGGATCCTCGTGCCGCTGTTTGATCATGTTTCATATACTTCAGAATTTCCAACTTCCAATCTCAAAATTTACTATGCCTTACAAATAACTTTCAAAAATGCGCGCCTACGTTCGTCACAAGCCAAGCTGGATGAAGAAAGAAGAGAACTTTGTTACACGAACTTTAATTTTCTTCCGTGCTTAATGTTATCAATCAAGTGAATCATATGTAAGTTTTTATATCATTTATAATGCTATTGTTTAACCTGTCAGTAAATTTTCTTTTCTTTTTTTTTATCCTCTGCTCTAGTCTTTAGAAATCATTTATAAAATTGTAATTAATAGTAATAATATTTCAACTGAATGCATTTATATTTTCTTATGTTGCTTATTTCATAAACAAACATTGCCAATAGTAATATTTCCAACTCTGTGTAAACTAGTGTACTATAACGATCAAGTTATTTTAAAAGTAATCCCACTTTCTGAATTAAATATTCTTTCACATTCCGAGTTGATAAATGTTAAGTCACTTTATTAGTCTATGTTAATTTGTCCTATAATTGCAATCTAAGGTTCGATCGTAAAATATATGTATAATGGTTTCAAAGTGTTCATTAATGTTATGTATAATATGAGAAATAATTCACTGAATAATTTGATACTATCGCTACCGCCTGTCAACCCGAAGGGTTAGAGTTTCAGAGTAAATTTAACTAATTATTGTTTTCACCGTCAGTTTAAGTCCGCTACGTTTTATTGGGGTAAGGATCTCAGCCTGTGGCGTAGAAACAGACAAATAGTTTCCAGGTTTTATATAATTTCTTTTAAAAAATCCGCTTCAAGTATTCGTCCTTCACGTCTGTGGCAATGCCTTCCCTTCGCTGAAGTTAGCGTCTCGCCATTCTACCATTGGGGAATGAAAGCAGTTTTTTCTTTCCCGGTAATCTCTTGGATCACCGGGGTTCGAAATGATCCCGGCTGGTTGTCGTGTCCCGGAACTACTTGGGGGCATTAAGCCTTGTCAAAGTACAAGCCGCCCGGTATTCCGTTAATGCACCGCAATTGATTACTGTAGGGCTCTTGAATCCAGGCAACCACCAGTTCATCTATCTTCCATGTCGTATTTATATAAAACCACCAGCACATCTATCTCTTATGTCGTATTTATATAAAACCACCTCCACTGTTCGTCTACGTTCCGGCTCGAGCCTATTCTAATAAAATAAGTAAACAAAAATCTTTAGATAAATATTTTTTCCAATGCTCTAATACTCTGATTCTTTTAACCACCCGTCAATCCTTCAATCACACAGCTATTGGCATGAGTTTGTTTATTAAATAAAACGTTCACTAAAGACTAGTAGCCAAATACAAGAGGATCTAGGAAGTCTTACCGTACTGTTAACATTATATTTATATGCTTTGTATTTTCATGTTGAACACTATATTTATGTGCTTTCTATTTGTCTTATTTAACACTATATTTATATGCTTTATATTTTGCTTATTAAACACTTTATTTAATCTAAATTTTTGTGTCCTCCACCTTATTACTCTCTAAGTCTATTTAGCCACTTACTGTCTGTATTGGCAACTTAAATATATACGTTACATGAATGACCGTTCCAGTATCTAGAGTCTAATAAAAATATATATCATTAACTGTAAGAATTTAGTCCATGTTCTAAGCTGAGCTAGAAAAGGGATAACCCTGTGCTGGTGTAAAGTCATCATCGGTTGGTCATGCCGGGGTTTGGGTTTGAATTCAGTTGGCGTTTTGGGAATTTATTCTTAAACGTGGACTGGGTTTGAACTCGGGTACTGGGTATGAGTAAGCGTGGTGGATTTATACCGGTACAATATATATATATATAATATATATTTTGCAGGTTTATCCGTGTTAATTGTCGCATCAGTGTTAGGAGAGATGAGCATGCTAATGCGGTTAAACAACACTCATCATCATCAGCACTCTCAATCCATACTATAGATTCAGGTCATAAAATTGATTTTTCTAGTACCAGGATCATATCCAGATGTAATAATCTCTATCATTGCAAAATTAGAAAAGCCATTGAGATACTTAAAAATCCAGATTGTATCAATAAGCGAGATGATACATGCAAACTCCCTCCTATTTGGAATTTAAAAAAAAAAAAAAAACATTCCTAAATTTGACATTTTTGCTATTGGTGGAATTTTAACATTTTATTCAAATCAGTGATTGTAGTGCCTCTACAACCAACATTGATGAACCCGCAAATTATGTATTTTATATATTTAACCTGTGCAAATCTTCATTTTAACATATATATTGTGCCCTTTTATATGGGTCTCCATAAATTGTTGTATCCATTTATATAAAAAATTTTAAATTTAAGATATATTTAGCTATATGATGTGAATTTTATTTTTGACAATCTTTTTAAAAAATGTAATTAAAGTAATTCATGAGTATTTGATATGTGAAAATTGTGCTGATGTTTGAGAGAGACATTTCAATGGGAATGATAATAGTATATGGTTGGGAAAACTGGCCATAAGCAATACTGCATTAATAAATTTAATAAATAAATGTTTAAAGTTAAAGTTTTAAAAGACAAGTTAAAATTAAATGCATATATTTATTGTTGATAAAAATTAATATTTAATAAATGAATATAAATATTTTAAGTGTTAGTAATACATAACAGAAGATTAATATTTGATTTTAATAATATCGAATTATTATTTTAAAAGTTGTTATAAGATATTATTTATTTTAAAAATATTTATTTTAAAAAATGTATTGTTAGTTTATTTTTAGATTATTACAAGCGTTTGTAGCTTTATTGTAAAACACAGATGTTAATTTAAATGCGTACACACATACTTGGGAGTATTTTAGTAAAGTTGCAAAGCTATTTTAAAAATTCTGTTATAAAATTTATAAATATTATATTTGCTATCATGAAATAAAAATAAAGATAATTAATGTGAAATATTAAATCTGATTTTTAAAATATTGCTTAAAAAGATAACGAATAAAAATAGACTTAATTTATTTATAAAAATAATCTTATAAAAGTTAAACGTAAAGTAAAGTAAGAAAGTATATTTTAAAAAAATGTTTAATGGATTTAAATAAATGATAAGGATTAATTTAAGAATTTAATAATGTGATAAATAATAAATATTAAATAAGTCATTATTTATTTTTAATTCTGTCTTGTTGGTGAAATATGTAAATAAGCTAGCAAGTCAATTGTTTAATTCACCAATCAAGTGGGAGTTTTCTTCCGGTATAAAACCAAGGTTCAATTGTTTAGAGAGGACTTGTGATTGAAATTCTTAAAGTAAAAGTTGCTATTAAAAATAACTAAGTGATTATAGACGCTCTAAAAATCGTTTAAAATTATTAGAGAGTAGTTTTTAAAATAATTTATAAAAGTTACCGATGAATATGCAGTGTTAATTTATTGTACTTCCCTATTAATCGTTTCCTATTAATGCTCAATTTACTATCAAATAATCATGAAGACATCATATGAGGATAAAATATATTGGAGACTTTACGCTAAAAATTTAACAAACGCTGGATTGATTAGCAGAGTTATTAGATGCCTAACAGTAATACGTTGGACTTTATATAAATTTAAAAGCTAATGATAGTTGATTTTTTTTTTATAAATCAGATATTTAAAAGCATGAGAAATACTTCTTTATGAAGCAAGTATTTGTAAAGTATAAATTTTAAATATATCTTGGTAAAGATATAAGATGTAATAGTAATTATATAAATATTTGCCTTGTTAAGTCTTTATAGTTTAAAAGACTAAATTTTGATAGTTTATAAGGCAAATAAATCGGAAGTTAATTGGCCAAGAAATACTTATAAGTAAGAAATTATTGAATTATTAAAGTCTAAATGCTGGTCGTATAGAAGACTTTAAAAGTAATCTTACCTCAATATCTGTTATGGAATGCACAAATAAATCTACGTGAATATCCAAAACAATTAAAAAATAATTAAATCAGAACTTTATAAATTATAGACTAATTCTAAAAATAATAACTTTTAAATAATATTTTTTCTTTAAAAGAAGTGAACCTGGATCCTATAAACTATTTTAATTTTATTTTGTTTATAATGGACTGACTTTGACTTTTCTTTATTTTTTTTTAAAAAAGAACGTTTTCATTTTCTTCATTTAAAACTTTTAAAAACACGTGATGTACCGGAAAAGGAAGTAATGTTTAGTGAAAACTTGTGCCTAGGAAAAAGAACAATAACAACTGGATGAAAACACCGTGGGATGTTATGTAATATTTTTATTTATTAACTAACATAAATATTTCATTAATTATTGATTTATTAAAGATAGGAAAGGTACATTTATATTTTTTAAAATAATAACTAAATACTAATATAATTTTTATTGCATAAAGTTTATTTTATAATTATACAACAGGTAATATTTTAAAGAATAATTGTTGAGTGTAAATGTGAAATTATTTTGTAAAACTGGAATCCTGGAGGACATCTTGTGACGGACTGTACATTGAAGTATTATTTATGGTAAAATTGTGTAATAATAATAATGATTTGATGTATTTACTATGTTTTCTTTAGATCAACCAAATGTTATATGATTATTGAATGAATGGATTAATGTTTAAATAATATACACACACAAGATTAAAAATAGCAGTTTTATTTTAATATGCATATTTTAAATTGATGATATAAATTTAGTACAACGTAATATGATACCTTAGAAATAATTATATGATTCTTTCGTGAATGAATTTCAATGTTTCTGTTCCAATATTAGAAATCAGATTTATTATACTAGTGTAAGTTATTTATTTTTCCTTTTAAAGTTAGTAAGAAGTATATAAGGTCTATATTTTATTTTATTTTTATTAGATGAGTTACGTTAATTTTACATAGAAATTTTATATTTTTGATTGAAGGCTTATTGTAAATAGATGATGAGGTATAGGAAAGTTTTGAATCGTTATTACTTTTTGTTTTAAAAATTGGTCATTTGTTTTACTGAAATTAAATAGGGTTAAAATGACTTTTGTAGGTAGTAGTTTTATAACGGAATAGGAATAATAAGTAAAGAAAAGTAATGAGTTAAAATGGCAAAGAATCATAGAATTTTGTTTAACATTATACTTTATAAAAGTTGAAATTATTGAATAATTTTAAAATATTATTTTTAAAAATACATATACGTATTGCATATTTTAATAAAACATGTAGTATGACGTTATATCGGAATGAAATAAACAGTGATAATCAATAATTGTTATTATACTACAAAGTTATATCAGTTTATACATTAATTAATATTTGAGTCATACTGATAATAGATGTAATACAGCCTTATACATTATAATATAAATAATAGTAGGACTTAAGTGAAATAGCATTTTAATTATTAAAGTTGGTTTACTTACATACATGCTATATGAATGATATCTTACATAAAATCTTTCTTATATTAATTAATAATAAGTAATGTTTATGTAAATTAAAGTCATAAACTTAATTGAATTTTATTAATAAAACATTCTCTAAAATGTATAAATTATCTACTTATAGTTATGGAAATAGTAACAGTGTAAAAAACTTGTATTATTATTTTTCTTATTTTTTTTTATTTATTTTCTTTAGTTCTACTTAAATGTAAATATTGTAAATAAATTATTTGTTAAAGTTAATGTAAATAAATTTGTTAAGTTGTTTTAAAAGATGTGTTGAGTTCATTATTTTACACCACAGCATTTGACAACAGATAATTTGAATAAACATAATATTTGCACAATATGAATTTATTATTTTATTATTTGAGAAAGAAACACAATATTTTCTTAATATAATTTATAGAAAATTGATTGACATTAACATATGATATTACAATGGTCATAGAATAATTATAATGCATAATATAAGAGTATAATACTATTTATTGCCACAGATTGTTAAATTATAAGATTTTGGTTTATTTTGAAATTAAGATACTATATGGAAATGAAAGACATGCATATGATCTATTTATTTTCTTAATGATTAAAAGTATAACCCAATAGATAAGATTAAGATATACCCTAAAGATTATTATTGTTAGTGATTATTATTAGAATAAGTTAGGTATATTTAGGTTTGATATTAAATCCCTTATCATTCCTATCTACATGAATTATTATTACTTTAAGATAATTAGAAGAACCTGAGATCATTTTAATTATATTTCCTTAACAAAAGATTGAGATCTATTTATTTATTATTATTAAAGATAATTCATTTATAAAAGTCATAAGAATGCTGTAGAGTTAGGAATGAGATAATGAAGAAGTAATAGTATTCTTATGCCATTGAGACAGTGTCTTGGAGAGACATTGACTCAATGTAAATCTGATTACCAATTGTAACTTCACTTCACAGTCTCATGATTTTAATTAAATATTTATTTAATTAGTACATAATATTGAACTATATTAATTTTTGATAAATTTGGAATAAATTTGATAAGTTATAGTATTATAAAAATATATTAAAGATAGTTGTACATATTTTAGCCGAGCATAATAATTTGATTGAGCTAGTCATATTTTAAATTATATCATATATCGAGAAGTGAGGGTACAATATATATATATATATATATATATATTATAAATGACATAATGTAATATATATATATATATATATATATATATATATTACATTCTTCATTTATGTTTTCTCTTATTAAACTCTTTTTTGCTGATTATTTTATAAGCTGACTGAGGTAAAAGTATAAACTTTTAATTGGCCAATTCACAAATTCAAGCATCAAAATATGGTCAATTCACAAACTCAAGCATCAAAATATTTTCAACTTTTAATATTATATTCACTTTAGTTTCATTTGTAAAAAGTATATTAATAATTAGTCAGGATATGAAAGTGAATGAAGGTTTTTTCAAAAATATTTTTTTTATATAATTATAAAAATATTCGATAGCAGCAAATCTAAAATGAACATTACTAACCAACCAGGATATTTGCTGACATCAGTGATTTCTTTCCCAATTTTAGGTTGTGGAAAAGTAAATATTTTTTATTAAAGTCTTAACTATTTTTCTAAAATAATTTTATTTTTAGCATATTTTATCAAAATAATTTACAATTTGTCAAAAAATACTTTTAAATTGGTCTAAAACATTTGTTTATCATTTTCGAAATGAGAGAAAAGAAATCATAATGCTTTAGTTACTGACAATCCATTTTCTTTGTTGTTGAAAGCTAATAGCCAATCAGAATCCAGAACAGACAGCCCTCTTCTTTTGTTAGACCTTCAACACCAGTTTTATTGTAATTTTTCCTTGTAAAATAATTCAAGGGAGGTCAGCATCTTATGGAACTTTTTTAACCTTTAAAAATAAAACAAAATTTTAATGGTAGGATTAAAAATGATGGAATTAGAGTGACTTGAAGCCGATGTGAAACCGGCACATTTTTAGTCATAACTAGCAAAAAATAAATTAATGCACTTCCTAGAATTTTTATTTTTGTTTAATTAATAACACGCTGATATGTTGTGGTGAAACTTTTCTATATCATAATTTCTGTAAGCTTTCTATATCATAATTTCTGCAGACTAAGTGCTTTCAGAGTTTGTTACTTCATAATCATAGACTCTTAGATTATTAATGTCATTATATGCAAATGTATGCAAAACTATCTTCTATATTATGCATTTTCTGGAAATGGTAAAACAAGCATCTTTTCTATTTATTGAGTTGATATCATTGGTGATAAAACAATCTTCCTTGATTTTTCTCTCAATGTCATTCTTTTCTATGCATAATATATCAGCCTTGGAGGGTTCAAATCTAGGGTTGAGCTCATACAGGTGTTCTCTGAATACAGAACTGTCTTCTTTTTTTGGTTATTGCTCTTGTGCATGTGTATTTGTGTTGAGCCAATCTATTGCCAATTGTGGCATGAGTTTCACCATAATAAATAGTATCACATCCCATATGAGGGCACACAATTATATATACTATCTGAAGAAGGTTGCTTCAATACTTATTTTTTTTTGGTATTATTAATAAGCCTATTATTGTTTGGAGGAGTTCTAACTCCTAATTTAAATTCTTTCTGTAAAGTTTTACAGAAGGTTTTTGCCACTGCAGGTATATATGATACAGTCAAATATTGTCTGACTTCTTTTTTATTTTGCTGAAGTTTTTTATTAAAGCCTTCAATCATGTTGGCTATTGTTCTATGATTATATCCCACACTTATTAAATCCCTGATGTTGCTGGTGACATTTTTTGTCTGACTCTAATTTGCAAAGATGGTGATTATGAAATAAGAAAGCAGATAGCCCTGCAAATTTGTGTGATTTTGGGAATGTTGAGAATGGATGGAGATAACATCTAATTCACAACAGCTTGATCATCATGGAATAGTTGAGTGCAGCATTCTCTTCATTGATTTTTAAATCAAGGTACTTGACTACATTTTGCTCAACCTCATATATACAATTAAAAATCAGGCTACAAAGAGTATGGAGTTCATGTAAAATATTTTAGTTGTGTTTTCCAGTGCTGTTATAAACATGTCACCCACATATCTGATATAAATTCTACCTGGTTCTGCTATTTGGAAATTTGAAATCATTTGGTGTTTGAAATGATTTAGAATGCTGAAAATAATCCCTTCAGAGGAAGTCCCATTGGCAAACTATTGTTCATTCTATACCAGTTATTTTTATATTATGCCAAAATGTTTCTATCTAGCCATTTCATAAAGTCTATAATAAACCGTGTATTAATTTGAGAGCTCTTATATGTTTAACATGTATATAATTTTGTAATAAAAAGTATTATTATTATTATTATTATTATTATTATTATTATTATTATTATTATTATTATTATTATTATTATTATTATTATTATTATTATTATTATTATTATTATTATTATTATTATTATTATTATTATTATTATTATTATTATTATTATTATTATTATTATTATTATTATTATTATTATTATTATTATTATTATTATTATTATTATTATTATTATTATTATTATAAAATAATTTAATATATCCAGCACACAGTTCTTCTTTTCAAAATAGTTCATATATATCTAATATAGAAATAAAACAAACTAACTCCTTCTTTTTAAAACTTGATTTTTTATGACTATAATCATGAAAAAGAAATCCGAGACTTTTCTATTATTTTTTATAGTCTTTTTCAAGGCACACTAAAATAAAATATATATACAATAAATATCACATATTCAAAAAAAAAATTAAATTAATTAAAAATTACAAAATATATCCATAACCAAAATTTTCTTTTTTTTTTACCTTATCTCACTCCCCTTTCCTATTACAATCACAACATAAACACAACTAATTCCTTTTTAAAAATCTATATATATCAAATAAAAACTTTTAATTAAAAACCTATTATTTTCTTTTATCTTTTTCTATTAACATCCTATTTAATTTTTATTTCTAATAATAATAATAATAATAATAATAATAATAATAATAATAATAATAATAATAATAATAATAATAATAATAATAATAATAATAATAATAATAATAATAATAATAATAATTTATTTATATCATCTGAATTTGTATTTTTTATTTAGTTAAGATTTAAAAAATAATTTATTTAATAAATACTAGACTGAGTTAATTTGTTGAATATGGATATTAAATGAAAAGGGAAGTTACATTGTCATGATAGAATATTTAATTCAGCCAGCAGCCAAAACAGATTTCTTAATCACTCACATTAAATATACACATATTTTAAAAAGATATATTTAAATACTTACATAGATTTTCTACATTCACAAAATATCTATGCAAGTCCCTATAAGATTTTTATTTCATATGAAACCTATAATACCATGGTAATTTAAGCTAAATTTGCTTTTAGTCGTTGTTGATATAATAAACATTTAATGTGATTAAATGTGATTTGACAAAATAAAACGTACTCTTTACCTCAACACTGCAATAAATTATTGCATTCTTTTTATGTATGTACTTTGCTCTTGTCCCTTCTTACAATGTGTACATGATGCATTGCTCTATGTTATTATTATTGACTGTTACTATATATATATATATAATTATTAGAAAGCAGTCAACACTTAGATAATCCCAATATCAATTACAATCAACAATCTCAATCTGTTGTCAAGGCAACCGCCTTTTAACAATATATATGGATATATGTGTGATTATGTGTGTAATATGTTGTTTTGTTTTTGTTATCTAGGATTAATTGTTAAAATCCTTTGATCCACTTGAAACGTGTTATATAATATGTTGCCTGCCATTAGTAACAGTTGAAGGTATTTAAGCATTTTTACTTGTTTAAATTTTTCTGCAAACCATTAACAATTAATTAGTTCAAAATATAATTATGAGTAAAATGCCATCGTCACATATTATCAGAAAAACATGCAAAGTTGCATATATATATATTCTGATTATTAAAATTTGAAATAATTTAAAAAATAATTGCAATTTTTCTAATTTATATTTTAAAATTTATTGAAATTTTAATCGTTAAATTTCTTATCTTTTTAAATGATTTTTGTATAATGGTAAAACAATATTTATTGGTAAAACAATATTTAATTTTTATTTTCTTTTTTTAATAATCATTTTAATGTAAATTATATATATATTGGTAATATTTGATTATACTTGTATACACTTTTTTTTCCTTTTTCTGTTTAATCTGTCATAAATATGGACTAAAATGTATGTAATTACGTAAGCAAATCTCATGCTTTCTTCCAACGATAACTTTGCTCGGTTTGGCGCAGTTGGTAAAGTGCCCAAAATGGGATGGGGGTGTCCCAGTTTCGCCTCTGACACTTGCATATCTGCCGCTCGAGCTTCTTAATGAACTTCAGGGCAATAAAGCCATATGCCTTTTTTTTCCAATTATAAATCCTCTTCGACATAAAAAATGCACAAATATATTACTCTGCATATTAACAGATCATATAATAAATACCATCAAAAGTGCTATATTTCTAAACACCTATTACAATGTTGAATTAAAATATATATTTTTATAATAATAATTGTTTTTACAACTCTATACTGCTGCTAAAAATAATTTCTAACCACATGGATTATAACCATACTTTTTGTCTTGCTTTCTCTATGTATTATGAAATAGATAATAATAGTGCAGTGAAATTACATTTCATTATCTGATAAACATTACCTTCTTTTGCAGGTAATATATATATATATATATATATATATATATATATATATATATATATATATATATATATCATATAAATATATATATTCCACCTTTATTGCTAAAAGGAAGTTGCCTTTACAACAGTTTGATATATATAAGGTGTTTATTGAATACAAAGTTGAATTTAAGCATATCTAAAGTAAATGACTTTGGTAAAATTTATACTAATTTAATTCCTCAAGCAATACGACTCATTGATATATACATAAAATTATAGGAATGCTAGCTCTAATGTAAATGGAATAGGGTTTCATAATATAAAATCCTAATCTATATTTGATTTAAGTAATAATAAAAATTACAGAAATTATGCACCTATGGATCAGCAGTTTATTCATATATTTTGTTAAACTAAAGTAAATAAAAGTCACTATTTCAAATTAATAGTAATTTATTCAAGTCGAGTTATAATACTTCACAAATATACTTGAGAAAATATAATTTAATAAAGATAATGTATGATGTTTATTTAATGTATAATACATTTATCATATTAGACAAATAAATTAAAATTTTTTTTCTTAGTGATGAAAGCTTTTATTCATCAAAAAGATAAAATACACAACAGTTAAAAAAGATTTCCAAAGTGATGATTACATGGAAACATGAAATCCAAGTACAAAATAGTGAAAGGAAAGGGAATACATATGAAATGGGAAGGGGCATGAAAGGGAGAAAAATCCAGAATGCAAGAAGATGGAGTCTTTGAAATAGGCTCTTTGGTGATGATGCTTTAGTTAAGTTTTGTTCGAAATTTGATTTGAATAAAATTTGGGTAATATTGGAGGTTTTAGTTCATGTAGTTTGAGGTTTCTGCACATTTTTTCTGCTAGGGCAGTGGCCATCTTTAAAACTGTTTGAAAAAATGAAAAGTAATATGAAGAAAACAATTTTGATATGGGAAAAATTAAATGTATTGATGTAAAAGCAAAAAAAAAAAAATACTGGAAAACTTATTAGTGATAATTTTAGTTGAGTAATGAGAAAACTGAGTGGAATTTTAAGTGGATAGTTATCCAAGAGGGGGGTCTAAAAAAAGATCGTCTAAAATGGCCTCAATAACTGGAACCCACACCCAAATAAACTGTGTAAACATGTTCTGAGTGACAGGCTAGTTGGAGTAGGAAAAATATTTAGGAGTCTAAGAGGGAATAAAAGCATTTATAGTCTATAAAACTGAACCACTCACCAAACGGGGGGGGGGGGCATGAGGTAGTTAATGCTGATAAGCACAAGGTAGATATAGGGAAATTATGTTTAAAATGCACTAAAATTGAGATTTAGTGTATGAAAGAGTACATAAACAGTACAATAGGGCCTTTAAAGGGCCAAATAAATATAAAAGGCACTTTTCACTGCTGCAAACCAACTTTTCAGAGCCATTCTGTGTGATGCGAGGAGGATGACTTTTCAGTAAGAGCTCCACCTATGGACTGATTAATGTTAAGTAAATTTAAAATTGAAAGAAAATATGTCATTACTCTCATGTAGTAAGTATATAATGTTTATATAATATTATTATTTATTCAGATTTGAAATAACATGAAATCTAAATAAGTTAAGTATAATATAAAATAGTTTATTTAATAAAATTTTAACTAATTGACAAGTTTTTACTTCATCTCTAAAACACCTATTCATAACTATAACACTTGCATCAATTAATCATTAATTATATAAATAAAAACATTTGATAAAGTTGGAGGAAAATAGGTAATAAAATGTATACATCAGCATTTTAACAGACCTAGTGCATAGAATTATACAGGTTTTATGAGAGATTTAAAAATTCAAAACTGTTCACAACATTCACTTAAAAAATCCTTAGATTTTGTTGTTAGGATTCTTTATTTAATCCATATTGTTTAGCTTTCTATGATACAATTTTGTGTAACATTGATCTTTACCAATATGGATAGAGATGTATATTTTATCTAAACTACTTGTATTTCTTTGGAAGGTTCATTTAACTTCAATATTATATGCAGATTCCTAAAAGATAACTCTACTATATATTTTACTATGACACAATATAATCTTCAAGGATTAGGATTTTAATAAATATTAAATAAATTCTTTAAAAATTACATAATATATAAATATAATTCCACAGTGCATATCCTCTGAGCCTAGTGATAAATGTTTGGGGATTTAACCTTTGATATTTTATTTTTTTTCGTGCACAAAAAGTATCCGATTTTTTATTAAATATATAAGGAGTTTTACAATTTATTTTAACAAAACATGCAGATAAATAAAACTACTGCTTGAATTTAGCTCGGTAAAATTGAAATCTCATTAAAGGTGAATCTATAAATTTATTTATAATATGGCAAAATGCATTCCAGATGTTTTTAAGCCACAATTTGAATTTTTTAAGAAACTCACGATTCAAAGCAGACATAAACTCCCTCCTTAGTTATCCATTCCCAGTTTTTCTTGCATTTATACTTGTTGAAGAAATGCAACTTTTAGCATTCCTTATAATACAAAAATTTTACTATTGTAAATTGGATAATGTTAATATCTAAAAGTCTATAACTTTTATAAAAGAACAAAGGAGAAAATATTTTAATCATCAATTTATTTATTGTTTTTCTTATTTTTTTTGTAAGTGATATCCAAAGTTTACTATCATTATGTTTGATTTGCTCTTGGCATTATTGTTATAAAATTTGCTAAGTAATCTTCATTACATCCTAACTCATTTAAATAATTGTTTATAAGTACACATTATATTACATGTATACATACATATAGAATAACTGTTTATTAATTATCTTATGAAATGTGTATATAAAATAAATGTTTTATGTGGAAAATTAAGTTATGGCTTTATTTTGAAATTTTAAATGTTGCTTTAAATTTTATTATTAAAAAAATATTTTTCTTAAATTTGAGTGATATCTTGGAATAATATTATTAAACAGATAATGCATTTATATTTAAGAAGATATCAATTATATTAGGCCATTATTATTTTCTACTTTTATCTTTATGACTTTTAAAATATATTCTTATTACCTTATAAGATGACTGTAAAGCAATGTGGAAATTGGAGGCATGTCTATTAGGTATTCAACAAATTAGGGATTTTGCATAGATGGAAAAAAAATTATAATACATACTTTGACTAAAATTGTTGATATATACCCCAATCGCACACAGCCCCTGACTAAAGAAAATTTGTTTTGAAAATTAAATATATTTTAAACTTAATTTATGACTACTTCATGCTATAGTCCTTCAAAGTGAATTTATTTTGAAATAATAAATTCTCATCATCTTTACTTTTTACTAATAATTATATTATCACATTAAGCTTTATAATATTAGATACTATTATAAATATCAATAACTGATGTGTTTAAAATTTAATTGTACAAACTATTTAATAACTGAAACACACATGCCTATTATATACCTGCGTCTATATATGTAATGTTTAGGGTATATGAGAACATAATTTCACTTGACCCACCACTCTTTACACTATCTCATATCATGATACACTTGAACACATATATGTTGAAAAGATAAATAATCACCAATATACGTATTTCATGCTAAACCAGCAATCATCAGATGGTCCAGATTTCCATCTATAAGTGCTCAGATATATATTAAGATAGCCAATCCTCGTTCTTTAATTTTATCAGTGATAGGAGATAGTGTGGCGAGTGGTGGGGCATGTGAAAGTCTGTGCTCCTATACCCTAAATATTACATATATAGACACATGTACATAATACGCCTGTGTGTTTCAGTTATTACATAGTATAAATGTCTTCTCATCCCTTGTATATGTATTAAATGGATTATGTCCTGTACATGAGGGGTCAGATTTATCTTAGGTCAACATGGGTGTGACAAGAATCTCAGCCTCCAGGTGGCCGTTGAGCATTCCATCATCAGATTTTTAATTGGATGGATGGTTGAAGAGATGGAGTGTGGAGTAGATTGAAGCTTGTATTATCTATTGTTAAGTTTAAAACTGGGCTATTGTTATATTCTTAATGTTTTTATCAAAGGTTTCCTTGTTACTTGTATGAATAGCAAATACATGATTGCTCATGAGAATTATTTGTTATAAAAAGAACTGCTTGAAACCCAACAAAATTTCAGGTACAAGTTGAATGGGCTTTGCAAAATTACTCTTGCACAATTGGTTGACAAATTTGCCTTTCATTGTTTGATTAATAAGACATTAGCTTCTTTTCAAACTAAAATAATTGGAGTATTTCAATTCTAGGTCAATTAAATATAATGATTGTAAATAGTAACACCAATAAAATAGTTTAACCTTCAAAAATGTTAATAATTTGTTACCTTAAGTTAAATTTTTCCATTGCATCATTTGTAATATTCTGTACAAAATTACTTCTTTTTTTAACAGTTTTAATATTAAAATTCCTGTTCAAATGTTTTTCAGTAATGTGTGCTTAAATATTGTATTCATTGTTATGAATACTGACAACTGAAATATCATCATTAGACCTTCAATATTTAAATATTACCTGTCTGTGGGTTGTTCAGCAAGAATGACCACCTAGATTCATCACACAATTTCAAGTATTAAAGAGACCAGCATTATGACTTACCATCATGTACTTTAGACATGGATATCACAAAAGAATGATGAGATAGGTTTAAATATAATAACTTATCACAATTATACTATACTTTAAATTTTCAATCTTCAGCTCCTGTCACTAAGAATCTACTTAGAGGACTGCAGTCAATTTGTAAAATTAAGTCAGCACACTCTGCCATAATAAAAGTATAGTATTTGTTTGTAACTATTTGATTGCTGCATATTAACAATACATACATGATCTCTCACTATAGCATAAAATGTAACATATTTTAATTAAGTGTGGATTGCAATATCCATCATAAATTATGCTTGAACATTATATTCATCTTTGACTTTGTTCAATTAAAATATTTACAATATAAATTTTTAGAGTTGTATAGAGGATGTGAGCTATTATCAATATACTCACCTCTTTGGCTCAAAGAGATATTTAAGAGATTATGAACTCTTTTATATAATTTGTCTCATTCCCAAAGTTTGAGCACTTTACCTTTCTGACTGGTTTATTATATACTTTGTTCTTCCAGCTATCTCTACCTTGCATAACTTTTTTCCTCAAGTTACATTTAACACAATTGATGCTACAACCTATTTCATATGACTCACTTAACTTTCTAATATTTTTTTATATTTTAAGAGACCCTTATGAATTTGATGCCATTCAGTTTTATAATTATAACAAGAAAGCATAAATGACTTTCCAAATGAATTTTTAAGTCAGTGTTTACTAAAAAAGATTTTTTCTTTTGACACCTGTCTAATTTAAGTTTATTTCCAACATGTACTTTTATCTTAAAGTTATGGTCGTAATTACTTTATTGGAAAGTATCTCTTCTTTAAGAGATATAGGCTTCATATTTTTAATTCTATAAACACTTTTGTCAGCTTTTTAACTGACCTTGTCCTTTCCCTAGTAATTGATTCATTGTTAATTTTATTCCCAATTTCAATTTAAACAGTAGTCTTTTCACCTCTATTATATTCAGATAAAAAATTTATATTCATTAATGAATAATGTTGCATATTACATATGTATATATAACTGCTTCTTTACTATTTCCATATGTTCTGTTCTAGATCTTATCTTCATATCTTCAAACAATGAATGCTTGTATATAACATATTTCATAATGGATTTTTATGTTGACATCATCTTGTATTTTCTCAATTTTCCCAACCCTTTTTATCACATCCTTATACTTCTTTTCAATCATATTGACTTGATAATTTAGTTCTTTAAAACTCTTTTCAAATCTCTCTTGAGTTAAATCTAGCATGTTCTATAACATTTTAGTGTTATTGCTCAGCTCCTTAAACCTCATGATATATCTATATCTGACTCTCTCAATTCTATTTTCAAATCTTGTTTAAATTCTTCAAGTCATGATTTCATGCACTAAACCTCACATTACATTCCTCTTTTAATTCTCTAAAATCTTCCTTTTGTTCTTCAACTTTATTATTTATGTCTTCAAATTTCTTACTAAAATCTGATTTTTGCTTGTGAAATTTTTATTACTATCTGTCATTTGTTCTTCAAATTTCTTAAGCAACTCATCAAAATTATTGTGCATTCTATCTTTTGTTCTTCAACCTTCTTATCTATATTTTCAAAACACTTATTAAAATCTGTATTTTGTTCAATTAATTTTTTATCAAAGTAAATTCTGGATTTTATTATCCCATTTTTTAAATCTATTTTAAGCTTTTCAAAATATTTATCCATTTTTTTATTTAGTTCATGAATATGGATGAGGATCATACTCATAAAATCTGAACTTATAATTCCATACCCTTATTTGTTGGCACAGACAACATGCAAGCTACTAATATGATTAATTATTTTCTTATTTTACATCTACTTTTCAGTGAGTTGTGAATTATGACTTGAAATGGACCAATTTAGTGTTCACACAATATTTCATGTTTACCTACCATGTTTATTGAAATCATTAGTGATGTCTTCTACTTTAATGTCAGAAATTAATATGGTATATTAAACTTTTTAAGATTTCATTTATTTTATAACTATTTTTGGCACTTATATCAGTATATGTCTTTAGTTATTAAGTTTCAATCAAGCTTTCTATTCCTAAAATATTTACCTATTATAAGATAGAATATTGAAACAAATAATACCTTACTATTCTGAATTAGTAAGACTCATTATGGAGATGGGGTTTTTCAAAAGAGCTATTCATTACTTCAACTTCTTTAAAGTTGATTTATCGTATTATATAACAATTTAGGACTCATTCTCTTTAACTTCCTGCAAAATTATCTGACTTTCTTTTGGATTTTTACCTGATTGTTTATATTTCAGTTTTATCAATTATCTTTCTTTTTATATTCAGCATCATAATATAACAAATCTAAAACTATAATTTTAATTCCACCAATAATTATTCATTCTTATTAAAATGGTAGCCAAGAGGTCAGAACAGCCGCCTTGCAAGCAAGGAGTTGCTTGCAGGTGAGTTGCCATGGGTTCACTTCCCAGCCAATGCTTTGACATATGGAAAAAAGTGCATACATCAGGCAGTTTTTTATGCCTATTTTGTGTATGTATCCCTTTCTAAAAGAATCACTTTTACAAATATCTTAATGCTTTTATGTATTCTGCAGAAATGGTTATTTTATTGCTTAAAATCTGTTTAATAAAATAATACTTTTGCTCAGGATCGCTGTTTGTTTGATTATATACAAATATACATATATAGACGTAGGTATATAATAAGCTTGTGTTTCAGTTATTAAATATTGGAAATATTGCTTTTTTTTCTCATACCATTTTTAAATTTGATTATAAAGTTGCTTTTTTCCCCTATTTATTATTCTTACATTAAATCAATTAATGCCTTGCAATTACTTCTTTAAATTTTGGCAAATCTATTTTTTTTTTTCATATGTATATTATTTTTGAATTAACTTCCTTAGGTCAGCATTGTGATCTTTTATTCTAAATTATTTAAGTAACATAGACCTACACATTATCCTTGCCATAATTTAATAATTTCTGGTTTAATTATAGTTTTGTTTCTATTGTTTTTTCTTTACTTATAAAAATATTTAATATATCAGTATTAGCTATTTTGTTTTCACTATTATTTTATTTTCATAATTGTTAATTCTTAAATCTTTCATACCAATTTAAAATTTTACATTGTATAAAACGTATATTATTGTTTCTTTGTAATCTGAAGTAATTTTATTTATTCTTTTAGTAGAATTTACATTTTTATGTCTTAAATTATAATTATATAATTTAATTATTATTAATGTAACATTTATATTTTTAGTAATAACATTAACTCTATTTTCAACAATTTTGGAAATCCTGTATTGCTTAATATCTCTTTTTCTTTATAATTAATTGCTTTCAGTATAACTCTTGTTTTAATTTCTTATTATTATTATTCTTATTTGAATTTCTTTAGAGTGATGCCAATGATAAGTATGTAAATCTACTTTGAATCATTATATTTTCCAAGTAAAATGTAAATATTTTTTATTTATTTTTTTTTCTCTCTTTTTTTTTTAATGTTTACATTAATTTATATATTTTTAATATTTTTGTTGTAAAGCTATATTTCTATAACTAGTTTAGCTAACATTTATTTTATTTTCATTATGAATATTAAACTTCGTTTCATATTTTTATTTTAATAAAAAATACTTATTTGCTTATTGTTGTATAACTATATGAATATACCTATTTATCTTGATTTCATTATTTAATATTATTACTAAATAAATAAAAGAAAATGTATTTATTTATTTTTTAAAGTGAATAAAATTTATACATATGCTTTGTTTTTTACTTTTATAAAATCAAATGTATATATTTACAATATAAAATTTGTATAAGTTAAAAAAAAAAAAGTAGTGTATTCTATTCTATAAATAAAATTAAGTTAAAATAGAATTTTAATATAATCTTCACACATTTATCATATCTATGCAGGAGTGTTTTTATTAGTTTGACGGGTAAACTTTTTTTTTTTTTTTTTTAGAATAGTGAAGAATTTATATATGTAAGACAGTATGGAAGACTTATTAATTACAAAACAATTAAAATAATTTATAAGATAATTGCTCAGAAATTGTGATGTTCGAAAACTAGAAGTTTTAGGTTGATCTATTTAGTAATATTCAGCTTTCCATCAATACTCTAATGTTGAGCATTTATGAGTTAAAACTTTTATGAGAACATAATTTCTTACTAAAATGGTCAAAAATAATTCAATGAAGAATTTTTAAGTTATGTTTATAAGGTACTACCCAACATAATAATAATGATAGCCTTACTAAAAATGTGGTAAGGTTATTTTTAGCATAGCCATAATGGTGATGTGTACTTCATATGAAAACATATTCTGCCTTTTGATTTAATGTTTGTACTTCTGATAATTATAACCACAATCTGCTCTCCAATATGGGTACTTTAAAGTTTGAAAGGGTTCTTCAATTTTCAAAAAAAGATATTTTTTCTAGCTAAATAACTATTAATTGTTTTAAGCAGCCATAGCATAAAAAATAGTAAAAAGATATGTGTTGAAAAATGAAACAAACATATGAATCCATTGCAATCTCAACTCTGGATTGTGAGAAAACTACCTTAATTTTGTCGATACTTTTCTATTTTTGTAAATTATTTATTTAGTGGAGAAATTTTTATCATGCTGTTAGAAGATACTATTAATCCACTTTTTATAATAATTAATAATCATAAAATTCTATGTATGGACATCACTTTTTCACTAACTCACCCAACCTAGATTTTTACTTTTCTTATCCTATGTCATATTTAAATTTGAGTACAAGTACATATGGTTTAATTGGTATTTAGGTCTGATTAAGTCAGTAACTATATATTTAGTGAATTCGGTTTAATGTTAACAATATATATATATATATATATATATATATATATATATATATATATATATATATATATATGTGTGTGTGTGTGTGTGTGTGTGTTTGCATTTTGTCCAATAACAGTATAAGAAAAAAATCCATTATGCAACTATGTGATTCTTTAATATATAAGTTAGAGAATAAAAAATCTGATATATGACTTAATTACATCACAATTTTTTAATTGGCTGTGTTAATCACATTTTTTGTTAAATGTGTTCAAAGAATACTGGTTTATTAATTTGAGACTTGAATTTTAAAAAAAAACATATGCAATCTGCATAGTGAAGTATAGAAAACCAATTAGTTGATGATAAAACACATGCAACATATTTTTGAGGAAAATCAAGTGTCTAAAACTGAGCTTGGAATATTAATATTGAAATTACTGTAAACAAATTATTGTAATTTTGAAGCAGATAGAAAAAGTCTATGTATTATAATAATTAGGCAAAATAATATTATTAAGTAAGATAAGAACATTTGATGTAAAATATTATTATAAAAATATAAACTTAGAATGATGTAAATTGTCTGTAAGTATAAGAGACTGAAATATAGAACTCCAAGTCTCCTACAACTATTCACTTCATCTTATACAATTGATGCCCTTGACCACATCATGCTGAACCAACACTCATCAGTTGGTTAAGATCACCATTTCTACATATAACATCACATGACCACCACCTCTCATGCTTGTGTATAACTGTTGTTAAAACAGAAAAAACTTCATGATATATATTGCCACACGTGTGGCAATATATATAGTGATTTTTGCCTGTTTTAACAACAGTTATACACAAGCATAAGAGGTGGTGGTCATGTGATATTTATTGGCTTAAAACTGATTCTGCCTAATAGGATAGTAGTGACTATGGTTATTAAAGAATCAAATACACCAAAATATATGGGTACTGAACTGGGTTCAGATCAATATGATTATATAAGCTAATGGGCTTGGATTGAAAACATTAAGGTGTTTTCAGTTTAAGACTCATAGTTTTGTAATTAAATGGAGATAAAACGTGGTTGCTGGAGGGTTGCATTAGATCCTAAGATCTAGGTGAAGTGCTCTCAAATCCAAGGCTCCTCATATATATAGTGAGTTCTGCTTGTTTTAACATCTCTACACATATATACAATAAGAACTCAGTTTATATTAACATAGAAAATCTTCCAACTTTAATGGACAAGCTTCAATCCTCTTCACCCTCCAGCCCTTGAGCCACATATATAATTGAAAACTGAGGATGGAATACTCAAATCTCTTGCTGGAACCAATATTATTGTCATACCCATATTAATTAAAGTCATTCTGACCTCTCACATATAGGACCTTAATATGTTCATTTAAATGTAACTTGCTTTTACTGAATGTTTTATATATGTAAATAAAACGATATTAAGTCATAGTTTTTTCAGTCTATTTATAGTCCAATCTCTCTCAAGCAATAAATGCACATGACAACACACTTGCAAAAAAGACACATGATCCTCCAATTTATGTATTTCATACAGAATCAGCACTTGGAAGTTTTAGCCAGAACATAATCTCCCACACATATATACAGTCAGTGCTCATGTACATTAAAATGTCAATTCCTCAAACTTTAATGGGCAATACCCCAACTCCACTTCAGTCTTTTAATTTTTTCAATGAGATCAATAACACTTGTTTGTTTTCTTATCCATATATTGTGTTTTGGATCTTTTCTTGTTACTCCCAAAAGACAGGTATCCATATTTCTTTAAGTGATCTGAAGTCTCTGTGTTTCTATTCTATTAAGTGTACAAGTCTCAGATCCATAAGTAAGAACTGGTAAAACACATTTATTAAAATCTTCCTTTTCAAACACACAGGCATTTTAAGAGTCTACCCATGATCCTAATCTAAGAATTTAAGTGAGAACAGGTTATTACCCATGCTTTGAGTAGGTATATTTATGAGCATCAAACAAATCCAACCTCAAGCACCAATCTTACCAATTAATAAGAATTATACCCAAGGTTCAGTGGACCTTTTGGGGTACCTTATCCAGATTAGCTCAGCCTCAAGGTTTGAAGAACAATGTCTATCATGAGAATGAAGCTGAGGTTATCTTACAAAAAATGTCATTTATATACTTTTATAATGTTCCTATCTGCCCTATGAATTTTATAATTTAATTTTCTTTAAAGATAAATGGTAATGAATATCAGTAAGCTTTTATAAATAACAACCCAGAAATTATAAGAATCTCATAATTCAAATTAATACACAAGTTATATCTTAAAATTCAAATATTTAACTCAATCATATGACCCTGTCATCCTGTTACACACATACACACATGCACACACACACACACATATATATATATATATATATATATGTGTGGAAGGGGTTACTATATATATATATATATATATATATAGTAACCCCTTCCACCTATCACTAACACTAACAATTACCCAGGGGCGCCAATTCTGTGGATCATAGAATAAAATATTTATTTAACTTTACCTAAATCTATTCATGAGGCTCTTAATTAAAGCTTTCATCTGAAACTAACTCTGTTGAAGGATACAGAGGTGTATGAGGTGTACAATGTACATTAGATATGGGAGAAAATATTATTACTAATAGGAATAAACATCTATTAAGTTCTATGCTAGATAAAATTAAATTGGTAAAATTCTACCAGCTAAAATTAACTAATAATACTCTCTACTTCACCTCCTCCCATCATCCATATGCATTGAACAACCTCTACCATATTATACAATTAAACTAATAACTAAAATAAAATAAAAATAATATTTTAGAAATTGTAATGTATAATTCGCTAGATCTAAACTCAAATTAAACTTATCATTCCTAAATTCTAACTACTCACTAATCTAATCTGGATAAATAAATTTATTATCTAATCTAAATTAAAATTAAACATCTCAGGGAAATAACTTATGCTATGGCTTGATCTAACATTTCTATACTCAAATTATTATTTAACACTATGAAAATAATATTATAAACCAAACAATACCCTAATTAGATACTTGCAGTTAGATAATGAAAGAAATCGGGCACATTTTGATTTCAATTCATCATCTAAACAAAAGTTAAATAACAAACTATTTTAAAAATGATCAGTAGGTAATTGGCATCTCATACAGTGTTTGAATCAAGGAAATCAACATCATCATATCTTGAGATTTATTATAATTAAATAGAATACAATTATGTTACATTAAATAAAAATAAATGTATAAGCATGTGTGGAAGTGTGAAACACGAATGAATGCTATAGAAGAAACTCCAAATACAAATTTAGATAACAAAATATTTATTAATCAAATAGAAAATGGTTAAATCAACATTTACTTTTCTTTTATTATTATTAACACAAATTCCAAAGAGATTTAATATTATTGAGTACAGGTTATACAAGAAGATATAATACAACATGATTCATTAACTTTTACATCTACTATGTATTTTCATCAGAACATTTTGATAAATTGGTAAACATTTTATTTGAAACATTAAATGAACTAAATAAGTCCCTATTATCTACTATAAAGAAATGTCTTTTTAGCTATCAGTGATTTCTGATAGACTTATACAAAAATAAAAACAAAATAAATATGACCTTACACTTTTAGTAACTGATTACTAAAGTATCTTTTATTCAGCCTTTTGCTGAATATCACTCATTTATTACTAAAAATTTATAACAACAACATAGATTAATATTCTAATTACTGGACAAATTAAGATTTTGTATTGTTACACTAACAGATCTTAAATAAAATTACAATAAGGGAATTTAAACTAAGAATAATATTGGGCTATCTTACCAAAAAAAATGAACACTTCTATTAATTAAATGTATTCTTCTTTGTAATTTTAAGGTACAGTATACTATTGAATAATTAGGTTCTGCTTTGCCAAAATAAAGTAAATTTTTGTATTCATTAACTAATGTCCTATCTTTGCTTAATTATTTATGCCAATTATGATTAAATGATAAAAATCAATGAGATGAAGCTTAAAGGATTACTACAAAATGTTTTAAAAAATGATCAGTAAAGTTCTACATTAATAATGAATTTTTTTATATCTCAAACTTAACAATTTGTGCATGAATCTGTATTATGCTGTATGTCAAAGAAAATAAATAAATAATGTTAATCACTCTAATCGGTTTGCTTATGATATTTCAATATAATCATAATACAGTTGGAAGTGAAGATCAATCAATCTTTATTTATCAACTATAATACAGCTGTTTTATATGACACCATACTTTCCTTTTATTCTTCTTTTTTATCATAAACCATCAAACACTAAGCTATAGCATAAGTTGGAAAACATCCAATACACACATGGGATAACAGATTTATATAATTCAAAACAGGTAATATAACCATAACTTCCAAGTGTAATTTTAATTCTAAATAATTGATGTAATAACTCATCACCACATGAAAATCAGGGAGAAAACATCTCTAGCTTTATACACTTTTAATTCAATATATCAAATATAAAAGGAGGATTCAATCCACTCCTATCAAAAATACTCCAATACAAGGATAAGAAAAGGAATATTCAATTCTATACACTACAATACACTGGGCAACTACCCATATTAAATGTTTAACTAACAAACACACTAACTCAATCCCATAAAATATTATAAACATTGTAAACTTTATAGTATATAGCCAAAAATACTTTTCATTCAGTCATAACAAAAAAATAATAATTCTTTCTTAAACAACTTTCTAATTCTGCAAATGATTGATCCTCTTTTCCTTCCGAATCTGATTGATTTAATATCATTTTCACTGGCAATTACATATAATTATGAATAAGTTTAATAATAGACACACACACATATAAGCATGTGATATACAGACCATTTAAAATCGTATTAAGCAAAGAATTATTGTTAAAATATTAATTATTACTGCTAGAATTAATAAAGAATAAATATCTCATATCTGACAATATTTAGGACCTGGTAATGTTCACAGAACAGTTGGAGAATAAAATACTAATTACTATAGACAAAGCAAGACGAATAATTTTTTTATAATATAATACATTAATATTGGCACAAATCTGGAGTTAAATTGAACCTAAATAAGTAATAATATTGTATGTTATAGATAAAATAACTATTGAAAATAATTATTTTCTAATTTATAAAAAGAAATATATTCGGTAAGATTTAATATAATAATTTTTTTTTTTAAAAATAATTATTCACCCATTTGAATAGACTCTTCCATTCGTTTATTATGTGCATGGATCATTAACACATGCATGACCAAACTTATCTTATTAAAATAATAACAATAATAAAAATAAAATTACCAGCATAATGTATTTTTCTATTATGCTATTTGAGACATTCTTGGAGAAAAATATAATATTAATAATAATACATATAATAAACATATTTAAAATAATAAAACATTCCTTAACTAATACTAAAGCTAACTAAAATACCATTACATAAAATAATGTTCTCTTCTTTTTTCTTTCCAAATGATAAAAAATGAAAAGTTTATAAAAGTTTTTACATGACTTTTTTGTCATGTTTTCAAATAGATAAGGAAAATAATTATACTGCACAAGACAAATATTAACACAGAATGGAAAAATTCCTGCAGGAGAAAACAACACAATATTATTTTTCTTTGTTGAATCCATATGAGCATATTCAATGTTTTAGTTATCAACTAATGAATTGCTATTGACGTTGTAAACAATGAATTTCCTTAATTAAACAATATAATAACGTGAAAGATAAACACCTTCAAACAGATACGCTTTAAAAATGCTTATGTGACAGCCAATCAGATGGAATAATGGCATCACATGGGACTCTAAATTAAACAATATATTTCATGACACAAGTAAAATAGAAGTTTGTATTTTATTCCTAGGATATACTTAACATTTAATTTCACAATCATAAAGCCATTCAGAAATATACATAGTTATTCAATTAATAATATTTATTTAGATAAACTCATTGGTAATAGTAATACAGCAATGTCACATAACTTTATCCATTTATAATTTCATTCATCCTACTAGTCCAGAAGAACAAATAATTATTAAAGTACATTTAATGACATATTTAAACTTATATTTTTCTTTTCCAAAGGTAAAATATAAATAATTACGCCACTATTCTAAGACATATGACAATAAAATTACATATTCCTTGTGTATATTTTAAATTTTGAGTTTTCTTTTATATTTGACATGAAATTTGTACATTAAAGTTCTGAGAATGTTCAATGACAGTTCATATTTTTCACACACATAAATGAAGCACGTGGCAATTGTTTCCTTCATAGTATAATTAAAGCTTAAAAACTTAATTGGTATAAAAGAAACAAATATTCTTTTATCCTTACCTGTTAATTTTAAATTTAAATAAAACAATTTTACAGTCCTATTAAGCATTTCCATTACTTAAATAATAATTTATCTTGAATAATAGAATATAACATGTATGTATACTTTAGCATAACGTTGGGATAATTTAAACGATCAGCTGGAGCAAAATTGAAGTATCTTTTAGTGGTTTTTAAGTGCACATTTCGCAAACAAAATAATATAATTAAATTTTTAACTTCAACTCTGGAAGAGGAAAAATAATTTCACTATTAAACTTTGCTAAATAAATTAGTTATAGCTGTGCTTGGTTAGCTATAACTGCCCTTGTAAAAGTTCTATAATTGACTGACCTCTTCAAAAGTAATAATAGACTGACCACTTAAAAGTAATAAGTATTCCTTTTATAAACTTTTTAATAATCATTACATCATATTGTTCCCTTCCAATTGTTTATGATAATGTTAACGTCATCAGCAAAAGATTGTCAATTGCTTCTCCCCCTTGAAAACCTACTTAAATATGCAAAACTTGAGACAGTAAAAAAAAAAAAAATAGCAATGAAAAAAAAAATTATTTTGTCTTTTAAATAAATGAAAAAAAATATATTTAACTAATAATTAAATGTTTTTACAGCAGTAAAATAAAATTGATGACAATTGTTTTAATAAATAAAATATTTTACAGTATTTCTCATATCCACCCGTCCATAATTTATTGATTTATTTAAAATGTAATTAAGTTAGTTTTTTTTTAATACTGTTATTGATATATTAAATATTTGAATGTAATGTGGGATATTTAATGACTTAATGAAACATGTGAATGAAAAATGAATTTGGATAATGCATGAATATTCAGTAGTAATATACTATAGGTATTACACTGATATAACTGAAATGACAATGTGAATGATGATGAGTGAAACATATTTTACTGTTTATGGTATAAATTTAAAATGTACAAAACAAATGGACTAGAAGATCATTCTAACAAAACTGAATACTGCTTTATGAACAAATAAAGCAAGTAAGTATCAACTCAGACCATACTGATTAAGCTAATAATAAGCCACCACCCCCTATTCTATTACTGATTATACCCCAAAACAAGATACTAAACATTTAAGAAATCTTTTAATTATACCTACGCTTACTATTGGTTACAGTTTTAAATCAAAATTAAAAAAAATTAAAAATTTTACATTATTTCATTTTTTTTAAGAGGATTATATCAGAGATTACTGATATACTACTACACTACTACAATGACTATTTCTGGTGCCAAACCAGAAGGTCTCTCTCTCTCTCTCTTTTATCTATATATATATATATATATATATATATATATGATAGAGTATACTAATATATATATATATATATATATATATATATATATATAATATTAGTATACCCTATCACAAAAGAGTGCAACTATGCATCAGAGTTGTATTTTTTAAATAATAATATAATGTATTTTATATAATTCTTTCTTTAAGTCGGGACCAAATGCATATTTTTAAAGTTATTACCAAATTATTATATGTTCATTCAAGATATAGAGAGAAAGTCATATTTACCTCCTTTAAGGGCTAACATTTGTGTGTTTAAAGCTAATGATGTGTAAGCTTACAGTATTACAATGGTGATTGTCTTAGTGAGAGTTGTCAGTCTGAAAGATGATGAAAAGTCCCATAACATTTACACATGATAGTCTATCTTAGAGGTGTTAACTAGGTGATTCTAAAATTTAAGGCACAAAAGTTCTTGTTGTTTGGAGCTCCATGAACACTTTTACTTGCTTGAAATAGATGGCTAAAATATCCATAGATAAATGTTGCATGGTTGGCAGGTCACAAAACAGCTGTACACTGAGCCAGTTTAACAAATGCACACAATTCTTTTACCCCAGAATTTCAGTGGAATCCATTCTTAGTATTTTTATTAATTAATAATCACTTCATTAAAATTTACTTCGATACTTCTTTCTCTACAATGGTCACTTTTCCGAATCACCACAAAATCAAAAAATATATAGTTCATTTCTTTTATCTCTCTTTCACCTCATATTTTTTGTCTATCCATATGCCGATGACCATTATCTCAGGAATGCTAGTGGTATGATCAGGCTTCCATTGTCCTAAAATGCTTAGTGGCTGTTTCTTGGAATTCTGACGACAAGTATAATTAAAAGAAATCACCCATGGCACAACTTGCAACCCCTTTTATTACTCTTCACCCTTATATTTTAATTTGCTTTTGTTAAAAAGCATGCACTATTAATGACATTATTTCAATAACTATAACTTACAACAATAAACAACAAAATATATAAAACAAAAAAATATAAATTACAACTTCTCATATAACCACTCCTCTTCATCTTCACCTGTTAGTAATTAATTCTACACAACATTGCATCAACATGTTTAATAAATATATATATGCATATTTTCACACCTTTGAATGGTTAGTGTATTTCACTCATGTTCTTTTGTAACACGAGTTCAAATCTATATTTAAAAATATTCTCACATCTATTAATTCAATCCATAATAACAATTGCAATAAACACTTTTTTGTAGTTATTAGTGCCTTTTTCTTCCTTTAGTAGATGCATTCAAATCCAGCTACTGTTACAGCAATTTTCATTTAGTATCAAGTTATTTCTGTGAAAAACACTCCAACCAAGTTTAATTCTATGATTAATTGCATCCATTATGTTTCTATCTGTATTAATAATGTGATCAAGGTATTTGGAGCTGTTAACATCTTTTAACTCATCATAATCAATCTTTATTTTCATATTTTGAGACAATCCATTTTACATTACTTTAGTCTTTTTAACATTTATTTTTAGTCCTACTTTCCTACTTTCATCTGATAACACTTGCAGCTTTAAAGCAGTATTTGCAAAAACAACTACATCAACTGCAAAATTTAAATGGCTTAAATAATCTACATTTACTTTCACTCTTTTAGCTTCCCATTTTAATCCACAAAATACTTTTTACAGTACTTCTGTAAAATGTTTTAAAGATATGGAGTTGTGGTGTCTTGCACTCTCCTCAATGTTAACTTTCCTAGTATCATTATGTAATCTAGTTGCATTTTTATAAATATTCTTGAAAATATGACAATATCTGGATCTATACCTTGATGATCTAATGCTCTAATCACTGAAAAAATGTTTATGGAATCAAATATAAATATTCATTAAAATATATTATCCTGTATCTATACCTTGATCATCCAATGTTTTAATCACTGAAAAAATGTTTATAGAATCAAATGCCTTTTCATAATCTAAAAATTCAAAGCATAATGGCAGCTCATATTCATTTGTCTTTCTATAACTTTTCTCAATACATGAATATTATCTACTGTACTAAAACCAAGTTTAAATCCAGCTTGTTCTTTTGGTTGGTGGAAATTCAATGTTCTCTGTAGATGAGTTGTAATTATCTTGGTAAATTTTTTTATAAAACTGATAAAAGGCTGATAGGTCTGTAATTTTTAATATTTTCTATATCATCTTTTTTAAATATTAATATTAATACTGCATTCTTCCAATTATCTGGTACATGTTTATCATTTAAACCTTTGGTATATAATTTTGCTAAAAAAATTATGTTTCTTTGCCTGCTTCTTTTAATATATCAATTATAATTCCATTATTACCTGGAGCCTTTCCTTTCTTCATAAATGTAATTGCATGTCTTACTTTTTCATTTAAAATTTTGGGCAATTCAGAAGATTCAGTTGATATAAGTGGTACTTGTTCTTTATTAATATATAATTCTTGATAGATGTCTACTACCCATTTTATATCATCTCTCTTTTTAGTAATAATTTCTTTTTTTTTCTTACTGCAGACATAAATTTTCTACCAATGCCAAATGTTGTTTTACATTCTTGAAAATTGTATTATCTTCTACAGCTTTCCTTGCTAGTTCACAGTTATACTTTCTTATATCCTTTTCAACTCTTTTCCACACGATTTAACAAAATTCAAAATATTCAATTATTTTCAATGCATCATTTTTTGTATATCTTCATATTCCATCTTTTCTTTATACATTCTCTGGTCTCTGTAGAAATTTTATTGCTCAATTGCTTTTTTTTTCTACCAGCTATCTTTGTTGCAGTTTTTAAAATTGTATCAGTTATTTTCATATTAATTTCATTCAAATCTGAATCGTGTTCAAAATCTACTAATACTTGAAACCGATTTGTAAGTTCTAATTTAAATTCATTAGAATGTTTCTGAAGATTACTTTATTGTTGGGAATTATTTGTTTTGTTTTCTTTTTGTTTTGTACAAAAAAAAAAATATGTTTCATTCTATTTTTTTCATATGTCAAATTCGTTGAAGGGGGAGCAAACGTACCAGTTGAGAAGGAAGCTATGCTAACTACTAGGCCACCAACACACTCTGCAACTATGTGTTCCTTTTTGGGGAAAATTTTCAGTTCAGATGTATATTTTCTGTAGTAACTTTAAGTTTCAAATTGGCTGTTTAAACGCGATTAATTCCTGTTATTTATTACAGTGTATGTAACTGTATGTGCATATTTTATATGTTTTTCTGGTAAATATTACTTAATAAATTATAATTTTGTGATTATTTTATGTGTATGTAATATAACATTTGGAGTTTATTCGATACTTTTTATTCAATATATTCTCAGAGGCAGAGAAAATGTCGTTTTTAATATAATTTTGTGTGTGTGAACATGTTAGATTTAGTCCTACAATATGGTATTTATTAAACTTGATATACCTTTTCATTTTCATGTCAACCTGTCGATTACATTATAAATCTTGTGAAAATATCATGTACTAGATCCATGTACATGTTACTTTTTTGAAAATCTGGTGACAAATACATATTCAAAATCTGTATACATGTAATTTTGATCAAATCACAAAATGTACAAATTTTATTAGTGGATTGATATGAATCTGAAAAGGTGCAGCATGCCTAATATTGTATTGTAGAAATAATACCCAAGTATTAGTCTACTTACTGTATGTAAAGGAAAAAAGAAATTATTTGCAATATTGATACAGAAGAAATGATACGCTAAATACAATGTAATTTTAATATGGTAAAATGTTAAAAAACATTACGTAAGTTAAATAATTGTACAGATTTTAAATTATTGTATTTATTTTTTTTTGACTCACAGAAGAAATTTAAAACAAATTTTATGTAAATATATTTTTTTATTATTCTAACATGTATTGTGTTGTAATTTTATGTATGTTAGTTTTATAGATTTGGCAACCAGTTTGCGCCTAAAAAAACCATACTGTGGCTATAAGATTGTTCATGAAACAAAAGACACAGGTAATACTATGAAATTTAAAATTTGTTTATATTTTAAAGGTGATTAAAAGTTAAAAGGTATAATTAAATGTCTTGCAATGAGTTGTTAAACTTAGTTCTGTTATTATGAATTTTATCTTAATATTTTTTTTTCTTTGATAAAGTTGCAATTGCTGAATGATAATAAAAAAGTAATATCCAATTTTAATCAATTTAAGAATATTGAATATTATGTTGTATATTATGATATATAATTAATTACTGTTATTTATCGATCACTTTCAAATTAGTAATTGTAATTTTAATTTCCATGTATTAATGAATAATATATTCCATTCTGCTTAATGTTTTCATTTATATGGTAGGTGTTATTTAGTATGGAATTTGTTTATTGTTATGTTACATGATGATGATTATACACACTATATTTGTAATTTATCCATGTATCCATAATATATCATGTCAGATGTACTTGTTCCCTCATCTTGCATGAGTGCATAAATTATTACTATGGGTGAATCATACCCATAGAGTTTTGAGTGAACTAAAGCTATGTTATTATAATGTATTTTGTATACTTTCTTAAATAAGAGATTGCCACACTTTTTTCCCTCATATCCTAAAGGTGTACCAAAATAGTGACACTGGGATGTGAGACCATTTGTAGTTGTAGAATGATCATGGTATAGGTTGTTTGTTTACTTATTTTTCTTAACTCAACCCCATTATACCTCTAGATATAGTGTATATTTAACAAGATTTCATATTCTTAAGTCTTAATGATTTGATATTGACAACAATAAAATCATTATTAAAAATGTTGTAATTAGAAATGTAAACTGTGTTCAACATTAAGAAAATGTAATAAATAATATTATCTTGTCAAGTATTATTTTATATTGATTCATCATTGTCTAAGGTCTTATTTATTCCAGGTGATCTCATATATATTAGAGTCGCCTTTGTTATTTATTGTTTATAGCTAAGTGTTAAAATGCTGATGTTTTCAGTAGTTTTAGGAAAAATTCTATAATATTACATTAATGATTTAAGTGTAGAACTATAGTAATATTGTTTCTTAAATTATTATTGACAGTTCAGCATCTTGAATAAATAAATAAAATAAAAAACTGTATAACCTTCCTAACAGATTATAATATGGATCATTATAATGCTTTAGGAATACCTAGTATGTTACATTGCCTAATATTAAATATTGCCAGCTTGCTATTCATTGGATATGAGTTTTAGGATTATCTTACCTATAATTAGTTTTAAATAAATAAGTTTCATGAAACTATGTCTGATAAATAAAATATAAAAATGTATAATAGGCTAAAATAAAATTTATTTAAAAAATAGATTTGAATAACAATTCACTACAAAATAATAATGGATTATAATTTTACTCAGATCTAAAGACATATTTTTCTAATAATATTTAAATATGTTATGACATATGTAAATAGTGTAAATAAATTTTTGTTTTTGAAACTGTATTCAGTTGTCTGCAGCCTTATTGCTAAACATTATACATAGTGTTATTGCTATTGCTATCCACACTTTATTGTTATTGCTACCAACATCATCATCACTTAATATGATTGATTTTATTACATGTTAGCCTATTAGAAATACTTTTTGCTAAGCTCTTCTATTTAGAGTATAGAAAATGTTGCTCTTTATTGCAAAACATTGTTAAAATTATGTACATATATTATATTTTCAAAAATATTTTAAAGATTAAATACTTAGTTTTTGGAAATAATATTTTTATGACTTATCAGATTCCGACATTCACAGAATTTGCTCATATTGTTCATTGTGGTCAAATCAAAATTAGTTAATAAATGATTATTATCTTTACCTTATTATTAGGGATTTATTGATTCATAATAAAATTTAAGTTTATTTTTATTATTCCCATTGGAGTAGTTAAATATTCTTTACCTACTCCATTTATATATTATGAGTCATCTTTGTTTTCTATATTTGGATGTAGTAATGTCCCTCTTACTGATCAAAATATACCTTGTAAAGTAGTGAATATTCAAATTATATAAACCCTTAAAAATTAAGTTATTGATTAATAGTTTTAATTTTGATTGTAGTATTAGTTTCCATTTGTTAAGTTATTTGATATTTATTATCTTTGTCTCTTATTTCAGTTCTTATTGTTTATTTGATTCATCAAAATCTCAAAGATTTAATATTCCTTCTTTAGTTTTTAAAACTTAGAACCCAATTTTGTTAATAGTTAAACTTTCTTATCAAATTACTCAAAATTAGAACCGCTTGCCTTTATTTCAGTAATATGTTACTTTTTGGGGGAATGATATCAGTTTAATAGTTCAGGATCCCATTCATTATCACCAACATTATTATCATAGCTCACCCATAATTTATTTTAATTTATTTTCATCATCATATTTTATTCATCATCATCAACCATTATCAATCCACTGCAGGATTAAGGTCTCTCCAAGTTTAATCCATCTTCTCCGATCTTTAGCTTCTCTTCTCCACATCACCCCTGCACACTTTCTTATTTCATCCATCCATCTCGCATGTGGTCTCTTTCTGGGTCTTTTACAATCTCTTGGAATCCAGTTTAAAATTTCAGTTGTCCATCTATTATCATCTCTTCTAGCAATATGTCCATCCCAACTCCACTTCAATCTTTTAATTTTTTCAATGAGGTCAGTAACACCTGTTTGTTCTCTTACCCATACATTGTGTTTTCAATCTCTTCTTGTGACTCCCAACATGCATCTCTCCATACTTCTTTGAGTGGTCTGAAGTCTCTGTATTGCTCTTCTATTAAGTGTCCAAGTCTCAGATCCATAAGTAAGAACTGGTAAAACACATTTGTTAAAAACTTTCCTTTTCAAACACATAGGCATATTTCCTTTTAGTATCAAGTTATTTACACCAAAAGCACTCAAACCAAGTTTAATTCTATGATTAATTTCTTCCATTATGTTTCCATCTGTATTAATAATCTGACCAAGGGTATTTGTAACTGTTTACTTCTTCTAATTCATCATAATCAATCTTTATTTTCATATTTTGAGCAAATCAATTAAACATTACTTTAGTCTTTTTAACATTTATCTTTAGTCCTACTTTTCTACTTTCATCTGATAATTCCTGCAACATATCCTGCAGCCCTGAAGCATTATTTGCAAAAACAACTACATCATCTGCGAAATCTAAATGACTTAAATAATCTCCATTTACTTTCACTCCTTTAGTTTCCCATTTTAATCCACAAAATACTTCTTGCAGCACTGCTGTAAAAAGTTTTGGAGATATGGAGTCACCTTGTCTTACACCTTTCTCAATGTTCACTTTCCCAGTATCATTATGTAATCTAATTGTTGCTGTTGCATTTTTATAAATATTCTTCAAAATATGACAATATCCTGGATCTATACCTTGATAATCCAATGCTTTAATCACTGAAGAAATGTTTATAGAATCAAATGCCTTTTCATAATCTACAAATCCAAAACATAATGACAACTCATATTCATTTGTCCTTTCTATAACTTCTCTCAACACCTGGATATGATCTACTGTACTAAAACCACTTTTAAATCCAGCTTGTTCTTTTGGTTGGTGGAAATCCAATGTTCTCTGTAGATGAGTTGTAATTATCTTGGTAAAAATTTTATATAAAACTGATAAAAGGCTGATAGGTCTGTAATTTCTAATATCTTCTTTATCACCTTTTTTAAATATTAATATTATTGCTGCATTCTTCCAATCATCCGGTACATCTTTATCATTTATACATTTGGTATATAACTTTGCTAATTTTTTTTCTATTTCTTCACCTGCTTCTTTTAATATATCAATTATAATTCCCATCATTAACTGGAGCCTTTCCTTTCTTCATACATTTAATTGCATATCTCACTTCTTTATTTAAAATTCTGGGCAATTCGGAAGATGTAATAGATATAGGAGGTACTTGTTCTTTTTTACTATATAATTTTTGATAAAAATCTTCTACCAATTTCATGATGTCATCTCTCTTTTTAGTAACAATTCCCTTTTTTTTTTCTTATTGCAGATATACATTTCCTACCAATACCAATATGTTGTTTTACATTCTTATGACTTTTATTTTTTTCTACAGCTTTCCTTGCTAGTTCACAGTTATACTTTCTTATATCGTTTTCAACTCTTTTCCGCACCATTTTACAAAATTTGAGATTTTCAATTCTTTTTAATGCATCATTTTTGTATATCTTCATATGCCTTCTTTTCTTCATAAATTCTCTAGTCTCAGTAAAAATTTTATTGGTCAATTGCTTCTTTTTTCTACCAGCTATTTTTGTTGCAGTTTTTAAAAGTGTATAAGTTATTTTCATATTAATTTCATTCAAATCTGAATCATGTTCAAAATCTATTAATACTTGAAACCGATTTGTAAGTTCTAATTTAAATTCATTACAATGTTTTTGAAGATTAGGAATATCAACTGTAAATATTGTTTTTCTTAATAATTTTTGTCTCTCTAGTTTCACATTAACATGTATCTTACACCTTACTAATCGACGATCACTTCCTGTGTTAAATTTATTAAGAACATTACAATCTTAAAATATGTATTTCCTGTTAGTCAAAATATAATCCAATTCTGCTGTACCTTCATTTGGATGCTTCCATGTCCATTTCCTTTTAACATTTTTCTCAAAAAAAGAATTCATAATATAAAGTTTTTCTTTTTCTGCAAATTCCACAAGTCTATGTCCTCTCTCATTTCTATTACCACAACCAAAATAACCTACAGCACTTTCATCTTTCATTTGTTTACCAATTCTAGCATTAAAGTCTCTCATAACAATTTTAAAATGTTGTTTACTCTGATCAAAAGTCTTTTGTACATCCATATAAAAATCTTTTACTACTTCATCACTATGAGAACTTGTTGGGGCATAAACCTGAATTATCTGCATTTGGTATCTGCTATTAAGTTTTATAACTAATCTTGCCACTCTGTGTGATACACCATCAATCTCCACAATATTGTTCTTCCACTTTTTATTTATAATGAATCCTACTCCACTTGTATTTCCAATATTTGTGCCTTTATAATAGAGTATATGTGCACTTTTTAAATCAATTGTCTCTTCACCTTTTCTTCTAACTTCACAAAGTCCAATAATGTACCATTTAATATAAGAGAGTTCTTCTTCTAATTCTTGCAATCTTCCTTCACTTGAAAGTGATCTGCAGTTATAAGTACCTAAATAAAAAGTTGTCATCAAATGGCAGCCTGGGTCCGCAATCAGGGAATTCTTAGCACCCTCCACCTTTGGCCACCAACCGCTGCCTTGGTTGGTGACTTTACAGCCTCCTGGGAATAAGGGCCATGCTTTACTTTTGTCTGTCATAATTGTATATATGTATTGGAAAAATATTTATCATTTACACAAACATTCATTCTGCCTTATCATGCACTGAGAAGAAAGACCATTGTGTTTCTCGATCTTAAACTCAGAGGTAAAAAGCCAATAAACTCACCACACTGGCTAATGCGTGTTGGTGAGCAGCCCATCCATGTTCATATACTATATGAATAATCACATAGTAATAACAGCTGCAACGACAAGAACGTATGGAGTGGACATTAGGATTTTGCCCTGCTCGATTCCTTTAAGGCCTCCAAAAGGAATCAATGGGTCTCCTTTCAGTTAATAGAAAACTCCTTTCTGCAGCCATATTTTATTATACCATCATAATTTATTTATCCTTCATTGATCCTTATTCTATCACAACCTTAAATATCCATTATCCTAACACATTTTTTTTCTCTTCTTCTCATTTTTAGGTCTATTCATTGTTCATTTTCATTAGTTAATTATTATTTGCTCGTCACCATTCAATCTTTGACACATCTTTATTCATTTATCATTCAATCCATATGTCTAATTTCATACTCACTTCATACGTAGATGGTTTGCTGATTATTAACCATCTTTTAAGGTTGTAAATTAAATGTTTGTATTTTAATAACTTGTTTTAAATATTGGAAGTTAGTTTAATAAATGTCCCTTTTTTAATATTAAAGTTAAGAGATTTAAAGTTAATATAATGTAAAGTCAGTAGTGCACTCTGACCCTCCTTATAGTTATTCATGTTTATGATAGTCACCCGGGCCAGTTCTGTTACCCTGCTTTATTTTAAGTACACTTCCATTTGGAATTTTTGGCATGTTTTACCGCACTGTTTTTTATTTCACTTCATTATTGTGTATTTGTATATTTATTTCTTTATATATGTTTTGTTGCTCTGAGGAAGACTGCTGGGTAATCGAAACTGACATATGGATCAATTTTAATTTAATAAATACACATTGGAAAAGTAAAAAGAAAGGGGAATTTGTCTGGTTTTATAATTATTTTACCAATGCATGAAGGAAGATAAGTTGATAATATACTTCACGAAGAAGATAAAATATTTGCCTACTATATTTTACACGATTTAAGATTTCAATGTAAGGCAACAATTATAATTATAAATATGTGAACATATAATATCTACATATAAATATATATGTGTGTTTGTGCTTAATGAAACAGATTTGTAATTAAATAGAATTTTATTGATAAAAGTAAATTGATATATATTTATTTGAAATTGCTATTCATAGTCAAGCTACAAAAGAATTATTTACTGTAAAATCTTTTTGTCAATAATTTAATTTTATACTTTATATAATCTATTCACACGTTTTCTTTGCTTTTTATTTTCAAATTTTATTTTTTGGTTAACGATATTCAGATTTCTCACTGATGCTTTCACAAAAGAGTACGACTTCTATAAATTGAATTTGTGTTTGTATCGATATGTTTTCTATTTTTGCTACATCTGCATTTTACTGATACAAATATGAAAACATATGTCATTTATTGAGCCGCAAATATTTAATACCACATACTTAAAGGATGAGTGGTTTTGTTTAGAATCTTTTATTTTTTATTTTTTTACGATCGTAAAAATACTTAATATTTAGCACAAAAAAAAAATGTAGACATTCCAAAGACATAATACGCCAAAAAATACTCTTATGGCTTAAGTTAAAAGATTTTTAATAACATTATTTACGTTTATATAAATATAAATAAGTTTACCACTTTTAAGAAACTAAATAATAGTAGTTCACCGTAATAGTATACATAAAAGTATTTTTTTAAAAAAATCATAAGTACATATAAAAGAAAATTCGAAAATACTTTATTTTTTCGTTGACAAAAGAACGTATGCAAACACAGACAGTACAAACGTACATACACATATTTTAGTGAAGCGATAGGAACAGTTAAGATTTCTGTTTAATCTTAATCATAACCTTGAAGAATATGCATGATAATATCATTGAAGAAATAAACTTGAAATGGATTTCTAACATCATAATAATGTCACAATATTTATATATATATTGAAACAAACAACCTTAGTTGAATACATTATTCGAGTAAATAAATAATTATAAATTAAAAAAAATACTAGAAAACTAAAATCTCTAATAAAACCATTTTATTATTTTATTAATAAGTTTAATGAGAGAAATTTATCAAAATCCAATACAAACCTAGTTATACAAAAATAAAATATAAGAACACAACATTTGTTGTCAATATTAAGATCAGAATTATTATGCAACGTATATAAGTATATATGGCAGTATATAAGTGCAAGCATACACATATCCCAATATGTTTATACACTTATTTATAATATTTATTTTTACTTATCGTAATAATATAATGTGACATTATTTAATGAAGTTATAAAATAATTAATAATAATTAGTATTATAAATCTGGCGAATTAATTATTTTAAAATTTAATAAGGTGTATAAAATGATGTATTACATATGTTTAGCATGTCAAATAATCAATTTAAAACACAAAAAAGATCAAGTATAACTTGCTGACATGCAAGATAAGTCGCTGTAAGAAAGAAAAAAAAATAGTCAGTTTTGATTTTAATTACCTTTTCTTTGTATAAATATATATATACACAAAGTTTTGTATATATATATAAGATACAAAGATTTTAAAGATTTTTAGCCTATAGGAATTAGTTTTTTTATCTGATATGTAACTTACTGTAATATTTTAGCCTTTAAATTCTGGAAATAGCCATTTCGCTGTGCGTTTTGATTAAAACCAGTCAAAGCAGTTTTACAGAGAAGTAATTGTGTGTTTTATTATGTTTTTATTTTTCTTTTAGTTAGTTTGTATATATACAAATAAAATGTCTGTTAATTGAAAAAAAAAATTCTAGAAACAATAAACATAATAAATATAATGGTAATTAACTATTATATACAGTCTTTAAATCTCCAGAAGTACTTTTGGTTAATTCCTTAACCTTCTCAACTCCATATGTGAACAAGACAAATCCCATGAACCCCGAATTTTAATGTTTATAGTTTGTCTATTAATTGAACTCATTTTATTCCTGTATTTTTATATTGGACTATTTCCATCATCTAATATGTGTGTTGAATGTCTTTAGAAAAGTTTAATTTTTAGTTAAATATTCCCAAATGCATTCAATTGTTAGTAATATCACAGCAAACAGGTTAGTATATACACAACGTTTCAAGAGGTATTTTTCTCACCTCTTTTTCAGGTGTTGCTGGCCTGACCAGTGACAGAACTAGCATGGGATTCGAACCTGGGCTTTTAGAATCTTGATAATTGAATTTTAAGGTAACACTCTAACAAACTGAGCCATCCTGCCAAAGTTCCAAAAAAACTGAAGCAGTCATTATATGTCTATTATTTTTACTTTCCACGTGCATAAATAACAATTTATGCTCAATTAATATTTTTTCTATACAGCAGCTCATTTAACTATATATAGCATAAATCCACAAACAATTTGATACACAACATTACCTTTCTGCTTGACAGGTATGACATTTTTAAAATTATTCATTTATTTATACACATTATTAGGAACACAAAATAAAACATTAAACACAAAAAAATATCTAATATTTTTCATTTTATGCATAATCAGTACTTTTGATTTGTAATTTATATATCCTCTTTTTGCAGTAGTTGGATTACTAATTTATAACTTAACAGACGATTATCTTTTGTAATAATTAAATCCAAATACCCAATATTTTGTTCTGTTCTACTTCAATAGTCCATTTCAAGTCATTCAAATCATTTAACTCCTCTACAAGAAAATTAATGATATAGGTATTTCCACAAACAAAAACATCATCCATATATCTTTTGTAAATTTTAATACCTTTCAAAATACACATATCTAAAATACTACTCTCATATATAGACAAAAGAAATTTGAAAACTTGTGCAATAACAGGCAGACCCATGGACCAACCTTTAGCATTTTATAATATCCACCTTCAAAAGAATCAACATTGTTATCATCAAAAAATTTTAAAGAATTAATAATACATTTTATTACATATTTATAAACAGTTTTACATTTTAATGCATGTTCAATTATTTCTTTTGTCTACATGTGAGAGTAGTATTTTAGATATGTGTGTTTTTAATGATATTAAAATTTACAAAAGATATGTGGATGATGTTTTTGTTTGTGATAATACCAATACTATTAATTTACTTTTAAATGAATTAAATAATTTGAATGTCTTGAAATGCATTATTGAAAGGGAACAGGACAAAAGTATTAAACATTTGGATTTAATTATTAGAAGAGATAATAGTATGTTAAGTTATAAATTAATAATCAAACCATTGCAAAAAAAGGGGATATATAAATTGTAAATCAAAATACTAATTATGCATAAGATGGCAAATTTTATATCATTTTTTTTTGCTTTGTAATGAAAAATTATGTTGTTACCAGTGTGATAAATTTAAAAAAATATTGAGATGTTTGCCAAGGAATTGTTTGAAATTGGTTATAACCTGGATTATATTAACAATACTTCAGATCAATTTAAAAAGAATTCTAATGGTTTAAAGGAGATGAACATTGGTAATAAAAATGGATATCTATTCCATTTATTTCAAATGCTCAAGTCAAATTTTTTGAGGATATATTTAAGAATGTGTTTAATGTTTCATTTTGTGTTCCAAATAATGTTAATAAATTAGTGAATAAATTTAAAAATATCATACATGTCAAGCAGAAATGTAATGGTGTGTATCAATTTTTTTGTGGATGTATATTTTTATACATAGGTGATTTGAGGTGCAGTATTGAAAAAAAAATTAAAGGAGCATGAATTGTTACATAAGCATGTGAAAAGTTAAAATGATAGTGATTTAAAAACAGCTTCAGTTTTTTTGGATCATGAAAGGACATGCAGATGTAAATTTAAATTTCATATTGAAAATGTTAAGATTTTTCATGAAGAGAAAAACAATAATAAAAGAAAATTCATGGAGCAGTTTAATAAACAAGCTGCTAACATTAAAATTCGGGATTCATGGGATTTGAGTTAATGATGTTTGTTTATGTTTTGTTTATTTTTTTTTTAATTTAATGGTAGTTGAAGCTGATTAAGGAAATAACCAAAAATACTTCTGCAGATTTAAAGACTTATATAATAATTAATTTATTATATTTATTATTTTTATTTTTGTTAATATATATATATATATTCCAAACAACGGTAAACAATTTATAATACAATATAAATAAAAACTCAATAAAAACTCATAAAGAAATATTTTCGATTATATTCATAATCATTTTCAACTCAACTTTCAAAATGGAATCATCTATTACCAACCGGAAACACATGTCGATTTAAATATCCCACAATTAATTAATCCTAAAATTTGCTGACTGTCTGTTTATTATCGTATTTATATACCTACTAATAAAAACTGCCTCTTTAATTTTTCTTTTTTCATTATCTTTCTCTTGTCTTAAAATTTTTATTTTATTTATATTGAAATTAAACTTAAAATTACAATTTCTATCATGATCATAAAAAACAGATTCAGTATATAACTTGACGTCATTACTATTATCATTACATATCTGTACATTTTTCAAAACTCTTTTATATAACAATTTATGTTCTTTAATTCTTTTCTCTATATTACATCTAGATTCCCCTATATATGATAAGTTACATCCACAAAAAATTCTATAAATTATATTACTCACATTATTTTTTTCTAACTTATCTTTTGAATTATTAACCATTCTATTTAAATTACCTGATCCATAAAAAGAAACATTATATATACCATTATAAACTTTTTTCATAAATTTTACTTGATTATTATTATAAAAAAGCAAAAAAATCCACTTCTTACTCTTAATTTCTTCATCACAAGTATTTCTATTAATTTTCTTACTAAATTGACAAACCACTTGATAATTTTTTTTTATATTATAACCTACACTTAATAATTCACTTACATAATTTTCAATATTTTTTTCTTTTTATCACATGCATATTTACACAAAATATTATTTCTATACAAAAAAGACCTAAAACCAGCCATCTTATAATTATGTGGCACGTTAGATAAATAGAGAATATACCCTCTAGTTTCAATAGGTTTAATAAACAATTTATAGTCAATCATATTATTGTTCCTTGAAATTATCAAATCTAAATATTTAATACTGTTGTTATATTCTTTCTCCATAGTCCAGATAAGACCTTTTAATTTATTATATTCATCAAAAATTTTATCAATCATTTCTGAAGAAGCATATATAAAAACATCATCCACATATCTCATACATATCTTAATATTTCCCATAAATATAAATTTGTTTAAAATTTTCTCTTCATAATATGACAAAACAAAACTGCATAACTGTGCCACTATTGGTAATCCCATTGGCCAGCCTTTACTCATCTTATAAAATTTACCATTAAAGGATGCAACAATATTTTGTTCAATAAAATTTAAAGCCTTCATCAGAAAACATATTAATTGATTATCCACTTTCTTTTCCAATAAAGCTTGATGAATTATCTTAATTGATTCAAGTCTATCAATAGATCCATACATCTCAGAAACATTCAATAACACAAAAACATCATCACAGTCCAAACTTAAATCTTTAATTTTTTTCAAGAAAATCAAAGGATGACGTTACAGAATATTTTCCAAATCCAAGTAAATCTTGTAAAATTTTAGCTATATATTTACTAGTCTTATACACAAAAGACCCTCCAAAATCCAAAATTATTCTAAGTGGATAACCTTCTTTATGTAATTTTACACTAGCAAATACACGTGGACAAATAGCACTTGAAGAATATAATGAATAGTACACATTATCATTTATTCCTTTATTCTTTGCCTTTAATAAAATGTTATTAATAAATTTCATTCTTTTTGAATCAACATTATATTTATCAATCAATTCAAAATTTAATTTTTCCATTTGTAAAATAACTCCTTGAACATATTCATTATTTGAAATCAAGCACATCCGTAAACCTTTGTCTTCCTTTAAGCAAATGAATTTATCTTTCATTAATTGTTCTTATGATGGAAAACTAATGACTGTAGATGAGTTTAATAAAATTGTTAATGATGTTAATTTACAAAATTCTAATAAGTATGATAATTCATGGAAAAGAGTTACTGGATTATTTAAAAGACAATTAATGAAAGATAAATTGATTTGCTTAAAGGAAGACAAAGGTTTACAGATGTGCTTGATTTCTAATAATGAATATGTTCAAGGAGTTATTTTACAAATGGAAAAATTAAATTTTGAATTGGTTGATAAATATAATGTTGATTCAGAAAGAATGAAATTTATTAATAACATTTTATTAAAGGCAAAGAATAAAGGAATAAATGATAATGTGTACTATTCATTATATCCTTCAAGTGCTATTTGTCCACATGTATTTGCTAATGTAAAATTACATAAAGAAGGTTATCCACTTAGAATAATTTTGGATTTTGGAGGGTCTTTTGTGTATAAGTCTAGTAAATATATGGCTAAAATTTTACAAGATTTACTTGGATTTGGAAAATATTCTGTAACATCATCATTTGATTTTGTTGAAAAAAATAAAGATTTGAGTTTGGACTGTGATGATGTTTTAGTGTCATTGGATGTTTCTGAGATGTATGGATCTATTGATAGACTTGAGTCAATTAAGATAATTCGTCAAGATTTATTGGAAAAGAAAGTGGATAATCAATTAATGTGTTTTCTGATGAAGGCTTTAAATTTTATTGAACAAAATATTGTTGCATCCTTTAATGGTAAATTTTATAAGATGAGTAAAGGCTGGCCAATGGGATTACAATGGTGGCACAGTTATGCAGTTTTGTTTTGTCATATTATGAAGAGAAAATTTTAAACAAATTTATATTTATGGGAAATATTAAGATATATACGAGATATGTGGATGATGTTTTATATGTGCTTCTTCAGAAATTATTGATAAATATTTTGATGAATATAATAAATTAAAAGGTCTTATATGGACTATGGAGAAAGAATATAACAACAGTATTAAATATTTAGATTTGATAATTTCAAGGAAAAATAATATGATTGACTATAAATTGTGTATTAAATCTATTGAAACTAGAGGGTATATTCTCTATTTATCTAACGTGCCACATAATTATAAGATGGCTGGTTTTAGGTCTTTTTTGTAAAGAAATAATATTTTGTGTAAATATGCATGTGACAAAAAGAAAAATATTGAAAATTATGTATGTGAATTATTAAGTGTAGGTTATAATATAAAAAAAATTTATCAAGTGGTTTGTCAATTTAGTAAGAAAATTAATAGAAATACTGGTGATGAAGAAATTAAGAGTAAGAAGTGGATTTCTTTGCCTTTTTATAATAATAATCAAGTAAAATTTATGAAAAAAGTTTATAATGGTATATATAATGTTTCTTTTTATGGATCAGGTAATTTAAATAGAATGGTTAATAATTCAAAAGATAAGTTAGAAAAAAATAATGTGAGTAATATAATTTATAGAATTTTTTGTAGGTGTAACTTATCATATATAGGGGAATCTAGATTTAATATAGAGAAAAGAATTAAACAACATAAATTGTTATATAAAAGAATTTTGAAAAATGTACAGATATGTAATGATAATAGTAATGAAGTCAAGTTATATACTGAATCTGTTTTTTATGATCATGATAGAAATTGTAATTTTAAGTTTAATTTTGATATAAATAAAATAAAAATTTTAGGACAAGAGAGAGATAATGAAAAAAAAAAAAATTAAAGAGGCAGTTTTTATTAGTAGGTATAAAAATACGATAATAAACAGACAGTCAGCAAATGTTAGGATTAATGAATTGTGGGATATTTAAATCGACATGTGTTTCCGGTTGGTAATAGATGATTCCATTTTGAAAGTTGGGTTGAAAATGATTATGAATATAATCGAAAATATTTCTTTATGAGTTTTTATTGAGTTTTTATTTATATTGTATTATAAATTGTTTACCATTGTTTGGAATATATTTAAGTTTTGTTATTGCATTATTGATATTAGTGGACATTTATTTTGTTATATATATATATATATGAAAAACAAAAAACAAGTTACTCACGTAACCTGCTATCACTTGTTATTTATGTTCAAAAGATGGCGCTTTATCAAAACCACCGAACAAGTGTAAAATTTGTTTACATAAACGAAAAAAGAGTCAGAATTAACTACCTCTTTCATTTGCTCACCCCCAGATCAGCTGATTTCAAGCTGGTTTGCTCTCATCAGTGAGGGATAGAGTATAGAAACTAGATCTAAACACTGACTCTCAAGTGTTTATGCAAAACGTTTCTATCAGATTGCAAGCATGAATTTTTCAGACTAGCAAGCCAGATATTTATATGGGTCTGATCTCAGTTCAGTATCACCATATAATCAAAGTCTCTGCAATATATATCATTGCAAGAAAACTTTAAAGGTACATTTATGAAAAACAAAAAAACAAGTTACTCACGTAACCTGCTATCACTTGTTATTTATGTTCAAAAGATGGCGCTTTACCAAAACCACCGAACAAGTGTAAAATTTGTTTACATAAACGAAAAAAGAGTCAGAATTAACTACCTCTTTCATTTGCTCACCCCCAGATCAGCTGATTTCAAGCTGGTTTGCTCTCCTCAGTGAGGGATAGAGTATAGAAACTAGATCTAAACACTGACTCTCAAGTGTTTATGCAAAACGTTTCTATCAGATTGCAAGCATGAATTTTTCAGACCGGTAAAGTCTTCAAACTCAGCCTAGCAAGCCAGATATTTATATGGGTCTGATCTCAGTTCAGTATCACCATATAATCAAAGTCTCTGCAATATATATCATTGCAAGAAAACTTTAAAGGTACATTTATGAAAAACAAAAACAAGTTACTCACGTAACCTGCTATCACTTGTTATTTATGTTCAAAAGATGGAGCTTTACCAAAACCACCAAACAAGTGTAAAATTTGTTTACATAAACGAAAAAAGAGTCAGAATTAACTACCTCTTTCATTTGCTCACCCCCAGATCAGCTGATTTCAAGCTGGTTTGCTCTCGTCAGTGAGGGATAGAGTATAGAAACTAGATCTAAACACTGACTCTCAAGTGTTTATGCAAAATGTTTCTATCAGATTGCAAGCATGAATTTTTCAGACCGGTAAAGTCTTCAAACTCAGCCTAGCAAGCCAGATATTTATATGGGTCTGATCTCAGTTCAGTATCACCATATAATCAAAGTCTCTGCAATATATATCATTGCAAGAAAACTTTAAAGGTACATTTATGAAAAACAAAAAACAAGTTACTCACGTAACCTGCTATCACTTGTTATTTATGTTCAAAAGATGGCGCTTTACCAAAACGACCGAACAAGTGTAAAATTTGTTTACATAAACAAAAAAAGAGTCAGAATTAACTACCTCTTTCATTTGAGTTTGAAGACTTTACCGGTCTGAAAAATTCACGCTTGCAATCTGATAGAAACGTTTTGCATAAACACTTGAGAGTCAGTATTTAGATCTAGTTTCTATACTCTATCCCTCACTGACGAGAGCAAACCAGCTTGAAATCAGCTGATCTGGGGGTGAGCAAATGAAAGAGGTAGTTAATTCTGACTCTTTTTTCGTTTATGTAAACAAATTTTACACTTGTTCGGTGGTTTTGGTAAAGCGCCATCTTTTGAACATAAATAACAAGTGATAGCAGGTTATGTGAGTAATTTGTTTTTTCATAAATGTACCTTTAAAGTTTTCTTGCAATGATATATATTGCAGAGACTTTGATTATATGGTGATACTGAACTGAGATCAGACCCATATAAATATCTGGCTTGCTAGGCTGAGTTTGAAGACTTTACCGGTCTGAAAAATTCACGCTTGCAATCTGATAGAAACGTTTTGCATAAACACTTGAGAGTCAGTGTTTAGATCTAGTTTCTATACTCTATCCCTCACTGACGAGAGCAAACCAGCTTGAAATCAGCTGATCTGGGGGTGAGCAAATGAAAGAGGTAGTTAATTCTGAATTTTTCGTTTATGTAAACAAATTTAACACTTGTTCAGTGTTTTGGTAAAGCGCCATCTTTTGAACATAAATAACAAGTGATAGCAGGTTATGTGAGTAACTTGTTTTTTGTTTTTCATAAATGTACCTTTAAAGTTTTCTTGCAATGATATATATTGCAGAGACTTTGATTATATGGTGATACTGAACTGAGATCAGACCCATATAAATATCTGGCTTGCTAGGCTGAGTTTGAAGACTTTACCGGTCTGAAAAATTCACGCTTGCAATCTGATAGAAACGTTTTGCATAAACACTTGAGAGTCAGTGTTTAGATCTAGTTTCTATACTCTATCCCTCACTGACGAGAGCAAACCAGCTTGAAATCAGCTGATCTGGGGGTGAGCAAATGAAAGAGGTAGTTAATTCTGACTCTTTTTTCGTTTATGTAAACAAATTTTACACTTGTTCGGTGGTTTTGGTAAAGCGCCATCTTTTGAACATAAATAACAAGTGATAGCAGGTTACGTGAGTAACTTGTTTTTTGTTTTTCATAAATGTACCTTTAAAGTTTTCTTGCAATGATATATATTGCAGAGACTTTGATTATATGGTGATACTGAACTGAGATCAGACCCATATAAATATCTGGCTTGCTAGGCTGAGTTTGAAGACTTTACCGGTCTGAAAAATTCATGCTTGCAATCTGATAGAAACGTTTTTCATAAACACTTGAGAGTCAGTGTTTAGATCTAGTTTCTATACTCTATCCCTCACTGAGGAGAGCAAACCAGCTTGAAATCAGCTGATCTGGGGGTGAGCAAATGAAAGAGGTAGTTAATTCTGACTCTTTTTTCGTTTATGTAAACAAATTTTACACTTGTTCGGTGGTTTTGGTAAAGCGCCATCTTTTGAACATAAATAACAAGTGATAGCAGGTTACGTGAGTAACTTGTTTTTTGTTTTTCATAAATGTACCTTTAAAGTTTTCTTGCAATGATATATATTGCAGAGACTGATTATATGGTGATACTGAACTGAGATCAGACCCATATAAATATCTGGCTTGCTAGGCTGAGTTTGAAGACTTTACCGGTCTGAAAAATTCACGCTTGCAATCTGATAGAAACGTTTTGCATAAACACTTGAGAGTCAGTGTTTAGATCTAGTTTCTATACTCTATCCCTCACTGACGAGAGCAAACCAGCTTGAAATTAGTTGATCTGGGGGTGAGCAAATGAAAGAGGTAGTTAATTCTGACTCTTTTTTCGTTTATGTAAACAAATTTTACACTTGTTCGGTGGTTTTGGTAAAGCGCCATCTTTTGAACATATATATATATATATATATATAACTAGTACCATTAATCGAACCCTGATGTGAAGTATATCATCAATGAAATTATAATAATAATAATAATAATGGTAATGATAATGGTGATAATAATAATAATAATAATAATAATAATAATAATAATAATAATAATAATAATAATAATAATAATAATAATAATAATAATAATAATAATAATAATAATAATAATAATAATAATAATAATAATAATAATAATAATAATAATAATAATAATAATAATAATAATAATAATAATAATAATAATAATAATAATAATAATAATAATAATAATAATAATAATAATAATAATAAACCTTATGAAAAAATATTTAATTTATTAGAACATTCAAAACCATCCATTTTCTACCTTTAAATTCTTACCCAGATAATCCTATTTTACTTTCCACATTTTCCTGTTTTTTTTAATTTTTGTACTAAAAATATTTTGATGTAAACACATTGTTTGTCTGATAAAATTCATTTTGGCTAAGAAATAATTCTAATTAGAAATATTCTGCTCTTTAGCAGTTCCAAGTATATACGTTATAAACAAAGATTATTAAATTGCATTCTTGATAACAAATTAAAAATAGTCAAATTAAAGTTATTTATATAAATATAAATATTGTCTTACATTAAGTATCATTGTTGAGATTATCAGACACTTACTTAATTTCCACAATGAAATTTAATTTTTCAATAGTTAAATTATGGTATTTTTTATCCACAAAATTAAAACAAATGAGTTTACGTATGAAGATGTGTATTAAAATCTTTGTTTCTGATGTCCAAAAGCAATGTAGGTTAATAAAATGAATGTATTAGTATAAAAGTTTGAGAGGATAAAATGTTTTCAATCGAATATGAATTATACCAGCTTTCACATATATATCTTTAATTGTGATCACATCCTTGCTATTAAGAAAACTAAAACACTTAAATATATTAAAAAATTAAGATGAAAGACATAGGAGAAACTCTATTAACATTCACTCAAATCCTAACATTTTAAACAAGCATGCACAAATCTTATGCATTCCATCTTTATTTTATAACTTTTATATTTCTCTCTACTAGGATTTTCAAAAGTCAGTAGAGCATAAAGCAAGCTCACAACTCTGATGAATATCTATTATTATTTGCAAGATGTTAATGAATATGCTAATCATCTGCATTTGCATACCTATAAAATAGTTTTCTGGATTTAAATATTTTTAAACTTGGATTTTATGTAAAAACGAACCCTCACGGAAGCCCAAAACAAGAAATCTAATATATGCATTGATACAAAAAGAAGATTATCTTAAAGAATGTCAATTATTAATCATGTAAAGTTATCTTTGTTGACATGAATATAATCTCAGTATTTATACTTCTTCTCCAAATGAATATACATGAATATGTATAATTCAGTATATGTATATACAAACTAGGTTGTGAGTGTAAACTTTAAATAATATGTAAAGAAAATTGAACCTCAAATATGATAATAAATTTGTCTAACATTTTTATTATTTGCTAAGCAAGGCTTTTGATATGGTGTATCTTTAACAGATTGAAACATTTACTGAAAATTAAGTAAAACGTCGAGTAAGAGAATAATTAATATTTTATCAAATTTCTAGACTTGTAATTGACAAGGCAAAATCAAACTATTGATTATGCAATGATCATGAATTCTCTAATTGTCAGAAGTTACATGATCTGTGGTCCCATTCTAATCCAAAATTATATGTGGTAAGGACTTTTTTCTAAGAATAAAAAAAACTTTGTAAATTCGAATTTGAATAGAAAAGATAATATAGAATGTTATTGAAAGAACTTGATTAGTATTGTCTATTCAAGTGTCATTCTTGAGAAATAAGTAAAGATATTTAATAATGCACGTATATCTAATGATGCATGTAACACTAACCAAGAATCAACATCTTGTACCTCCATAACATATACTCAAAAATAATATCCATTTTGCACATGGTCTTTAATATTGGCTTTAGATGCCCTCTGTCACTGAACAGACATCAAAAATTCTAAAGGTAGGATTAATCATGAAAACAAGGCTCATTTGTTTTATGCCTTGGACTGCAAGTTTTTTTCAAGACTGATACTATGGAGAAACCCATGAATATCTAAAATCTATAATAGCCCATCATGTTCATTTACATAATAGACCCAAATCCAGCCTTAGTTGTAGCTTAATATTTATTGTCGATGAAAATAACACTGGTCATTCCTTCAAAGATACCAATGCTAAAGTTATCTGCCTCAATAATAATAATAATAATAATAATAATAATAATAATAATAATAATAATAATAATAATAATAATAATAATAATAATAATAATAATAATAATAATAATAATAATAATAATAATAATAATAATAATAATAATAATAATAATAATAATAATAATAATAATAATAATAATAATAATAATAATAATAATAATAATAATAATAATAATAATAATAATAATAATAATAATAATAATTCAATTCAATTCAATTCAGTTTATTAGTAAACAACAGCTTACAAAGCCAATAAAACGTTTACAATGATTAAAATTAAAATTTACATAAAA
>JAQFVV010012474.1:3350681-3358181 GCA_028023455.1 Epiperipatus broadwayi | reverse complement strand
CTCTATAATGTATGCTCTATCCAAAGTTTATGATTTCTGATGTTATGAATGACACATAGCAACGGCACAGTAAGTTTAATTATAAATCAACTTTTATTTACAAACTTTATGAACAATAAATAGTTAATTTCAATATTTTAAATAAAACATAAATAAACAAATAAAATAATTAAATGATGGTTCAATAGACTTTCTTCAATACATCTCACAGGTACAGTATTTAAAAACCTAATCATACCTTATTTCAATCTAATATAATGAATATTGAGACAATTATTAAATTCAGCATTAACTTATGAAATATTGAACGTCATTTCCAGATTCAATAAATCCCTACTGTATACCTATAATAATATAATAAATAATATGATGTTTGTATGTTTTAGCTATAATGTAATCATTAATTAAAATGAAAATGTAAACTTACACTCCGGTAGATAATAATTAACCAACAGTTAATTATCATGAAGTACTTGAATAGAATGTCCTGTTACCATTTATCAATCTAACCGATAAATTATGCTTACAAATGAAGAAGATGATTTGGCAGATTAACTAAAATACTTTGCCCAACTTATATCTGTGAAGCAAACATATTCCTGTGGATGTATTCATCTACACGTAGGAATTAAATAATACTAACGTTTTGCGTATTTAAACACTATCATAAAGTCATACGTATAATCACACAATTCCGCGGATTAACCACCAGCGCAGGAATGTGTGTAAAATACAAAATGGCAATTAAAATAATCTGCGGATTAACCACCAGCACAGATTAAAGCCTTTAACATACTAAAACAACATTATAATTTACTTCACATTAAAGTGCAAATCATCCCCCTCAATTCTTCTGATTATTCAGAATACGCTGACACTTTAGCAAATGTGGGTTCTTGCTTAGTAAAATATTACAATAATCAGGACAACTAATGTACTACTTATCTTGCTTAAAATAAACATGTATAATATAATGTAAATAATATTGGCATGGGAATATAAATCTGGAAAGACTCACAAAATATCTCATAAAGATTGGTATATCTCATGAATTCATTAAGTACTGTTTAAGCTTTCTCCGCAAGCGCTATTCTTTTGAATAAATATTTTATTCAACCTTTATTAATTTAAATCTAACAAATATAACTTATGAACTTCATATGCGAGTTCATATAACGATAAAATTAAATAAATGTATTATTCATTAACATATAACATTTAACGGTGTGTGTGTGTGATAAAACTAAATGTAAAGCATTTTATAGTTCAAATACATGAATTTTAGCAGATGTGTATCACAAATTGGATTGTATAGCATTTTGTAACTCCTAATGTGATCCGTGGAATCCATGTACAATGTGTAGAATAATAAGTATATGAGGTAATAGCTATAACTGTAGTTAAATTCCATACATGCAATTATATCCATTTGATTAGTTATTAAAGCAATATTAGATTAACGATTTGCGTGGCTCTCCAAACATGAAACAATTTTAAAACAGGATACACAGAATTTAAATGAAAATGTTTTTCATAAAGTTATTAATCCCTACATCTCTCTATCAAAAGTGTTCCAAGTTTATCCTATCCATGCAAGTATTTATTTATCCATTGCGTTAATCCAGGAATAACCAATTACAGCAATTAATTTATTCATTTTTAAATAGACGATACAATTATAAAAAACTTTGATTAATTATTTGAAAAATGTTTATGATCCAAGCGTTAAACAAATTAATTAGCAAATATTAATGGCATTGTAAAGTTAAATATCAATCAATATTATATTTTATCAGAATTAAAAAACGGAAATATTAAATATTTTGATAGCTTTAACGCTTTACTTTATTTTAACTTAAACTTTTTTTCTTTTTAAAAAACAAATTTTCATTTTAATAAAACTTCTGTAATTAAAACACTGATTCAAATTTTCCAAATTGTAGAATAATAAATATTTCAAAACATACCAAATTCTTGTATTTAATTCTTTCAAACTGGGAAGCTCCGACATTTCAAAAATGTAATATTGGAAACGCTACCGGTGATTTGATTCTTGGCCGACCGACTTGAAAAGATCTTTAAGTTTTAGTGATCCATCTTAATTAGATACCACTAAGTTATTTTATGTTTATAACAAATTTTGTGGTAATTTATTCACTTATTAATGGTTTCAAAATAAGCTCAGCAAATTTACACTATTTGCCTTTACCATTTCTGTTCTTCTTCCCACCAAAAGACAAACTAACAGACGATATTCTCCTAGAAATTCGCGCTCTTTTCTTTTATTACATTGAGACGCCTACGCAATTGCTGTATTTATTTAATAATTTATTTTAACTGAATAAATGGTTATGTAAATTTAATAGAAATAATAATTTAAGATTACTTTAAATAAATAAAAACAAAATATTATTTTTAATAATATTTTACCAAATTTTAATATGTTGTAAAAATTTTAAAAAGTTAAACGTTTTGATATAAGTTAGCATATGGAATGAAGCAAATTTAAATTTATTAAAATAATATAAGAAAGTAATCTGTTCAAGTGCGAATCAAGCCAACCAAATCACCAAGAGAAGAAAGAGAAATTTTTATATAAGTTACATCAATTAATATATTTTCTACTAAAATATATGGTTACAGTTTACTCCCCCCTACGGAAAAAATTTATCTTTCTTTAGAGTTCCCTTTAATCAAATTCTACTAAGGTACATCACAAATTATTATTTTTATTATCCTATCTATAACTTATCATCAATTTGAATATGGTATAACATTTTACAATATAAATCCCCCTAATTTATTGAAGGTACAGGTTTTAAACTACGTGCATTGTAGGTGCCTCGGATTCCTTCACAAATTCCTGAACTTCAGCCATTTTATTCTCAAAACTATCTAATTTTATAGACTGTTCATTCAATTTTTCAGTCTGTTCATTTAATTTTTCAGTCATCTCTTTTTGAGAAATAGACTGTTCATTTAATTTTTCATTCATCTCCTTTTGAGAAGTAGACTGTTCATTTAATTTTTCAGTCTGTTCATTTAATTTTCATTCATCTCCTTTTGAGAAATAGACTGTTCATTTAATTTTTCATTCATCTCCTTTTGAGAAGTAGACTGTTCATTTAATTTTTCAGTCTGTTCATTTAATTTTTCAGTCACCTCTTTTTGAGAAATTAACATCTCTTTTTGAGAAAGAGATTGTTCATTTAATTTATCAGACTGTTCATTCATTTTTACAGTCATCTCTTTGTGAGACTCTAACATCTCTTTTTGGGAAAGAGATTGTTCATTTAATTTTTCAGACTGTTCATTCATTCCAATCTCTATGCGTTGAAGCATTATCATAAACCGTTGTTGGAAATTAAAATCAGGAATTTCTTGAGTTGTCTCGGGATAATTAAATTCTTCAGAATCACTCATTTTGAGTATTTTATTACAACTATTTTAATATTTTATGAAACCAAGCTTTTACTTTCTGAAATATGTGTTTTAGTAACAATGATCAATTAAAATCTTGTTCAAGCCGACCAACCACTAAATCCTCACCACCAATAGCTATCCCAGATGGTATTTATCACACTCACTAAAATAATCTGAACCCCCACTTCAAATATCTGCAATATTATAACAACTACTTTACAAACCCTTGATAATTTCAACTTCTCCCAATTCAATCATAAATATTGGTATATCCTAGAATACGATTGCTATGGTCATCAGAAATCTATATAAGTAACCTGGAGAAATATAGCAATAAACATACAATATTTTATCACTATGATAGAGCATTTGTCACATGATAATATTCTTATAATATGAGAAATTAAAATTGCAATCAACAATCATTAATTAATTCAGTTCACAAATCACCATATTGCACTATGCAACAATCAATTAATCAAATCGCATGTTTATAAAGTGCTAAAACTGTATTTGCACACTTATAATGACTATATAACCTCAACATCTCGGGCCGATCCCATTGTGACGCTAAAAGTTGCAACCACAACACATCGTGCCGTCCACGTTGCGCGCCAAAAGCTGTAACCAAAACATCTCGAGCCAGCCGTCCACCCTGATGGCTCACAAAGGTGGTAACCAACCTTCCATCACCCCTCCAACTACCCATCATCATGCCGTACTTGTTGCGGCACTATAAATGGTAACCGTAAAGTGCGTGGTCTCAACTACATAACGTAAGTGCACTAGGAATTACAACCTTGGTCACTGATCAACTCTCATTGCACATTATCAGCTATTAAGAGCTGTATCCAAAAGCATATCATACTATTTATTTTATGCACAAAAGACCACAATCAACATCTGGGGCAATTTACTACAGACAAAATTAATGAATTAACCTAACTTTTTATAATTTATTTGATCGCAGCCAGGGTATACCGCGAAGACCTATCATAGTATTATTATAAAACATATTAAACAAATTATAAGTGCAATTTTATCACCCTTAAACCTCAATTTGCGATTTTTATGGTATGCGACCCTATGGCCGACCATGTACAAGATAGCGTAATTTGTGGAACCACATAAAATTATGAAATTTTAAATCATCTATATGATTTCTAAGACAGATGCTAGTCCAGGTAAAGCTTTGCAATTAATAAACATGAATAATTGGGTTCTTTTATAATTTAATATATCATTGAGACTCTTATTGTATTGACGAATGAAAATTTAAAAATGTTAGGTAAATATATTTAATCATATCATTATTGAATAAATCTGTTCACAAGTTTAATAATTAATTTGTATTTTATACTAGAATCAACTACGCAAAGCCACAATGATGGAAAAGGTAAATGGGATTTTATTGTACCTTACCAATCATATACTACCAAAGACGAAAAGCATCTTAATGTTTTCTCAAAATATTAATAAATTCTTATATCATGTAGACAATAATATGTAATTCAATGTATGCTCTATAATGTATGCTCTATCCAAAGTTTATGATTTCTGATGTTATGAATGACACATAGCAACGGCACAGTAAGTTTAATTATAAATCAACTTTTATTTACAAACTTTATGAACAATAAATAGTTAATTTCAATATTTTAAATAAAACATAAATAAACAAATAAAATAAATAAATGATGGTTCAATAGACTTTCTTCAATACATCTCACAGGTACAGTATTTAAAAACCTAATCATACCTTATTTCAATCTAATGTAATGAATATTGAGACAATTATTAAATTCAGCATTAACTTATGAAATATTGAACGTCATTTCCAGATTCAATAAATCCCTACTGTATACCTATAATAATATAATAAATAATATGATGTTTGTATGTTTTAGCTATAATGTAATCATTAATTAAAATGAAAATGTAAACTTACACTCCGGTAGATAATAATTAACCAACAGTTAATTATCATGAAGTACTTGAATAGAATGTCCTGTTGCCATTTATCAATCTAACCGATAAATTATGCTTACAAATGAAGAAGGTGTGCTCTTCCGATCTTGGCAGATTAACTAAAATACTTTGCCCAACTTATATCTGTGAAGCAAACATATTCCTGTGGATGTATTCATCTACACGTAGGAATTAAATAATACTAACGTTTTGCGTATTTAAACACTATCATAAAGTCATACGTATAATCACACAATTCCGCGGATTAACCACCAGCGCAGGAATGTGTGTAAAATACAAAATGGCAATTAAAATAATCTGCGGATTAACCACCAGCACAGATTAAAGCCTTTAACATACTAAAACAACATTATAATTTACTTCACATTAAAGTGCAAATCATCCCCCTCAATTCTTCTGATTATTCAGAATACGCTGACACTTTAGCAAATGTGGGTTCTTGCTTAGTAAAATATTACAATAATCAGGACAACTAATGTACTACTTATCTTGCTTAAAATAAACATGTATAATATAATGTAAATAATATTGGCATGGGAATATAAATCTGGAAAGACTCACAAAATATCTCATAAAGATTGGTATATCTCATGAATTCATTAAGTACTGTTTAAGCTTTCTCCATAGCGCTATTCTTTTGAATAAATATTTTATTCAACCTTTATTAATTTAAATCTAACAAATATAACTTATGAACTTCATATGCGAGTTCATATAACGATAAAATTAAATAAATGTATTATTCATTAACATATAACATTTAACGGTGTGTGTGTGATAAAACTAAATGTAAAGCATTTTATAGTTCAAATACATGAATTTTAGCAGATGTGTATCACAAATTGGATTGTATAGCATTTTGTAACTCCTAATGTGATCCGTGGAATCCATGTACAATGTGTAGAATAATAAGTATATGAGGTAATAGCTATAACTGTAGTTAAATTCCATACATGCAATTATATCCATTTGATTAGTTATTAAAGCAATATTAGATTAACGATTTGCGTGGCTCTCCAAACATGAAACAATTTTAAAACAGGATACACAGAATTTAAATGAAAATGTTTTTCATAAAGTTATTAATCCCTACATCTCTCTATCAAAAGTGTTCCAAGTTTATCCTATCCATGCAAGTATTTATTTATCCATTGCGTTAATCCAGGAATAACCAATTACAGCAATTAATTTATTCATTTTTAAATAGACGATACAATTATAAAAAACTTTGATTAATTATTTGAAAAATGTTTATGATCCAAGTGTTAAACAAATTAATTAGCAAATATTAATGGCATTGTAAAGTTAAATATCAATCAATATTATATTTTATCAGAATTAAAAAACGGAAATATTAAATATTTTGATAGCTTTAACGCTTTACTTTATTTTAACTTAAACTTTTTCTTTTTAAAAAACAAATTTTCATTTTAATAAAACTTCTGTAATTAAAACACTGATTCAAATTTTCCAAATTGTAGAATAATAAATATTTCAAAACATACCAAATTCTTGTATTTAATTCTTTCAAACTGGGAAGCTCCGACATTTCAAAAATGCGATATTGGAAAACGCTACCGGTGATTTGATTCAGTTGGCCGACCGACTTGAAAAGATCTTTAAGTTTTAGTGATCCATCTTAATTAGATACCACTAAGTTATTTTATGTTTATAACAAATTTTGTGGTAATTTATTCACTTATTAATGGCTTCAAAATAAGCTCAGCAAATTTACACTATTTGCCTTGACCATTTCTGTTCTTCTTCCCACCAAAAGACAAACTAACAGACGATATTCTCCTAGAAATTCGCGCTCTTTTCTTTTATTACATTGAGACGCCTACGTAATTATTGTATTTATTTAATAATTTATTTTAACTGAATAAATGGTTATGTAAATTTAATAGAAATAATAATTTAAGATTACTTTAAATAAATAAAAACAAAATATTATTTTTAATAATATTTTACCAAATTTTAATATGTTGTAAAAATTTTAAAAAGTTAAACATTCTGATATGAGTTAGCATATGGAATGAAGCAAATTTAAATTTATTAAAATAATATAAGAAAGTAATCTTTTCAAGT